>JAVHLU010000393.1:0-62785 GCA_036785755.1 Colletotrichum ledebouriae
CGGTCTATTATTATTTCATTACCTAGGAAGATACTAGGCTCCCCTAAGTATTAAAGTCTTAGATGCTTTTATAGGTTATTATATATATAATTATAGGTATTATTGTTATTAATAGCTAATAGCATATCATTAACATAACAAGCTAAAATCGCTTTATATTTATTTTTATTTAATATAAATACTCCCTCATCGTAGGGAGAGACTTTAAAGTTATACTGAAGTAGTATTAACTATAGGTAATTATACTATAGGCGTGGGCTTTGTTTTAAGCTATATAAGGCTTTATTTAGCTTACATATTAAGCTATTATCCGTTAGGTTATTATTATTATATATTAATTTATTAGTACTTTTATTATATGAGAAACCAGTAGGTATTCTCACATATAGATATCGCCTAATTTAGCTAGATTTACCGCTTATTTTATATATATACTACGCCCTACTGCGCACACTAAGCGTTCGATTTTATAACTATAGTGCCTAATATAACTAGAGCACGCGAGGGTATATTAAGTTATAATAAGGCCTCTAGCCACTGCATAGTGATTTTACCTGCTTAAGTACAACAGACCTTCTAACTCCGCGCCTCCTGATAATATATAGCCTTTAGTCACGTGATTATAACTTTCCTAACTATAGCTATACTTATATATACCTATAGCCTCACGATCTTTAACTTTATATTAATAATAACGTAGTTTTTAATTATTTAATAGACTATGAAACTATTAACTTTTCCTCTCGCATACTACCCGCGCTGCTAATACCGCCTCTATTACTACTTCGTCCGCTAGCTATGCTATTATTAGCAACGCTCTCTCTATTAGTTAGTATAAGCTATACTTACTAACATTCCCCTAATAGGCCTAGGCCGCCTAGGCTACCTCTACCTTAGTAATATAGAGGACCTACTTAAAGAAGGGCTACTCTATAGAGTGCGTAATAACCTACTAAACTTCTACTACTAAGTTTACTTACTTAGCTCTAATACTATTACGCCTTATAGAGTCCCCTATAGGGGTATTAAGGTAAGCCCTCTTAAGGGCTATATTAATAATACGCTCTCTATATATAGCGGAGTAGTTAATTAAGGAGCAGGTTTTATTAATTATATTAAGGCTAAACTCTCTAGCGATCCCCTCTATATTATTTATACTAAAGGGCGTGCCTCGCTCGGGCTTAGCGTATTTATATATAGGGTCTAGTACTAATATAGTTAAGGATTTATCGTGGGTTATAGGTATACCTAGGACTTCGTGGATAAGGATAAGGAAGAGGGAGAGGCATAAGGCCCTGCTTATAGCAGAGCTTCTTATACTTCTAGCTATAAGAACCTCTTAGGAAAGACCTCTTTAGTTAAGGAGTTACCTCTTATATAATAGCGTTTACCTTACTAGAAGGTTAACCTTTTAGGTTAAGGAGTTATCTCGTATAGTAGCTTTCACCTTACTAGAAGGTTTAGCGAGGGCGTTACCACGAGAGCCTTAGTAGCCTATTTAGCTCTAATATAATTAGCCCCGGTATAGCGCGCGTCTAACTTTATAATATTTAGAGGGTTTACTTATAAGTAGTAGGAACGTATAGGGTTCTTATATTATTTTCCTTAACTAGTAGAGGGTATAAGTTAAAATACCTATATAGTATTTCCCGAATTATACCTGCGAACTAGGTGAATTTATTATAGTCTTTTTACGAAGGGGCTGCGGCGTAATTCCAAGCTCAAGTTATAGTAAAAGATGCTTAATGCTTTTAAGTTCTAATATAGGGCTAAGCCCCTTCTATACTAGTGCTATTTTATACCTTACTCCTCTAATATTATTAGCCTATTAGTAGAAGGTGCTAATAGTAAGTCTTTAGGCTAGGTATAGGAGGAAAATAACCTAACCTAGGCTAGAATAGACTACTAAACCGCTATACCCTATAATATACTTTTCTACTACTCCTCTATACTTCTCTTATACTCCCCTTATATCTATACTCTCCTAGATTTCCTATTATTATCTTAAGTTCTTTTATCCCTCTCTTATATAGACTTTATATATATATTATATACTCTTCCTATTATTATAGTATACTCTTCTTTCTATATTATCTTATCTAACTCTTTATTTATAGCTATTAGATTTATATACATTTTAAGCTTCGTTTATATATCTATTAAGAATATTATATATTATAAGCTTAAAACCTTTAATCTTTAAAGCCTAACTTAATACTTCTTTAAGTTTAATATATAGACCTTCCTTTAACTTATCCTATTATAATCTTTAGAATCTAATAGCTAGTATAAAACCTCTAAGGCTATCTTAATAACCCTATATAAACTAAGCTATAATAGTTTAAACTTTAACTTATCTTTACTATTTTTATTAGACTTCTCCTAGACTAGATTACCTAGCTTAAAGACTCGTCTTATATTTAATGTATTATTTATTACCTCTATTACTAATATTATATCCTATATTATCTAGTTTCTTATCTCCTTCCATTAATTAAGTTATAAGGCGGTCTCCTAGCTTAGGTATTATATATTTAGCTCGAATTTATCTTTTATTAGGATAATAGATAGGTCCTTATAGCTATTCGTAACTTCCTCTAAGTTATCTAATCCCTTAATACTAGTATCTTATCTAAGGGTATTATAGCTTAATATAGCTTATAATAGCGTAGTAGGAATTATAAATATAAACCTCGAGTTTAACTATTATAAGATATCTAGGATCTAAAAGTACTATTAGTAACTTATTTCCTTAGGAACTATCTTCACCTACCTTATTAGCTATAATTTAACTATTCTTACTATTCTATCTACCTATCTAGTTAATTATAGGTATAAAGTTAGTCTATAGATTAGCTTAACTCCCTAAAGTCTTATAATTAATTAGAAAAGGGCGTTCTTAAAGTGCGAACTATTATTATGATATATAACTTTTAGCTATCTAAAGATCGCTAAGATAAATAATATCTATACTTAATATATTAACTTAGCTATAACCCTAGCTATAAGGGTTAGCGCTAAGAACTTACTAATATAGTTTATATTCAATAGCATATATATACTTCTATTAGCTCCTCTAGGGTAGATTTCCCCTATAAAGTCTATAAAGACTAATTTCTAAGGCGCTATTATTACTATTTTCTTTAGAGTTGCAGGCTATAAGCGTAGGCTACTAGTCTAATATATATGATATAATATAATATAGATCTTTAGATCTTATGCTCTTCTTAGCTAGTATAGCTAACCTCGTAGGTTATATATTATAATTACGAGCCTAAAGTATCCCTATTTATTATATACTTTAAATAATACTTTAGTAACCTTATCCTATCTAATATAGGTTACTAAGCTTATATCTCGCTCTATTTTTAATAGTTTGAAATCCTATATCTACTACTTATAGGCTTTTATAATTATTACTCTTTACCTATCTCTTTTTAGATATTATATACCTTTAAGGCCTAAGAATAAGAACTTAATAATATTCCTATAATATTCTCCTAAGCCTTATTATTTATAGAGGGCCTCCTAAATTTATTATCTCTAGTCCTTATTTAGCTATTACTTTAATCTATCTAAATTCGCTAGTAGAGCTTTTTTTATATCCTATATAATAAATATAAGGCCTAGTCTATCTTTTTTTTCGTCGCCCTAGCGTTATGTAGTCCTATTTTAGCTATAGTAGTCTAACCTAAACTATAAGATATTTATATATATTCTAATATAGTTTATAACAATTAGTTTATCCTTAACTATTACTTTATAATTTATCCGTTACTTAATTATTCTTAGTATATCCTATAGTTTTAGGTAGATCCTACTAAGTCTATTTTTAACTTTAATAACCTTTATTATATTTAGTTAATAATTATAAATAATATTATATTTTCTAAGGATTTTAATTTACTTTACTAGCTTTCTATAGATTTCTCCCTAGTTTCTTATACTCTATTTAATTCATAGATAGTCTATATATAGTTAGATTAGGTATAGACTAGTATTTCCTAGCTATTAGTATTTAATAAGAGCTTTAAGTATTACTAGAGTTTCTCTTTTAAGGATAGAATATCTCTATTTTATATCTATTAGTCTCTAGCTTATTTATATAATAGCTAGGGCGTTACTAAAGTTCTTATTTATAATAGGAATTCATTTCTTATACGTATTAGGTCGTTAGAGTAGGATTATACTAATATCTATATTACTATAGTTTATTACAATATAGAATTAAGTTGTTATATTATTCTATACTACGTTATAGATAGTATCTAGGGTAATAGCTTAAGCCTCTCCCTAGTATAGCGTTTCTCTTTCTATCTATTCTCTTTATATACTTTTCTTCCCTATTTTTATTTATTTAGTTATCTCCTTAAAGAAGGCTCTCTTAATAATACGTTCTAGGTTAGTATATCCTAGGATATATTTATAAATAAATATTATAAGGTAGAGTAAGCCTTAGTTTCTATTTATATGTCTAATAGCTTATCTCTAAATAGCTTCTTTTAGTATATAAACTTATTTTAATATTTTAATAAAGGATAGACCTTTCTATCTTAAATCTTAAAACCTACTAACTCTATATAATTATTAAAAAGCACTATCTTACTTCTACCTAACCTAATAGGAGCCTAGGTAATATATAGGAAGTAGTGTTAATAAAGAAAGTATAATTAGTTCTTAAAGGTTATTCCTATAGTTATATTATAGTTATTAATAAAGTTAAAAAGCGAGCCCTTAAGGTATAGTAGGTAGCTTATAATAAATAGAATATATCTATTATTAATATCATAGTACCTAAATACTAGATCTCTAAATTATATATAGGTAGAAGGTATCCCTTTTAAGCCTTATATTATACTAAGATATTCCTATATTCCTCTAGACCTAATAAATATAGCCTTAGAATAGTTACCCTCTTAAATAGAGATACCCTAGAATCTATTAGAAGTATCGGTTTATAAATAATATCTTAGTTAGCCATAGAAAATAGAGTTAATATCAATCTTTATATTATAATATAGATATACTAGCTTAACTAAAGCTTTATTAACTAGGCGGAAATCGTATATAATACTTAAAGCTATAGACTTATAAGTTTTCTTTTAGAATAGTATATTTATAGCCTATAGCGACTTTCTATCTATTCTCTAAATAATACCTACTATCTCTATCTTAGAGAATATAATAATTGAAAACTCTAATTTATTCCTTGAGTATCTTAGTTTACTTTTAGACTTTTAGCTACGCTCCTAGTAAGAGATTAATTATATACTCTACTAAGGTTATTCTTCTAATATCTTAAAGGCGTTTTATAAAGTAATCCCTCTATATATAGTATAGTCTCTTAACTATAGCCCTCTACTTATCCGTTTTAGCTATAATACTAATTCTAATCTTAGAGTCTTTAAACTATAAGTTAACCTTATATTATAATACTCTTAATAGCTCTTAGTGAGTAAATACTCTTAAGGTTTCTAGAGAGTAATTTTTAAAACTTAGGTCTTTTATATATAAAATATAGTTTTCTATCTTCTTAGACTTTTCCTAAGAAGATATCTAATTTTCTTATTCAATTAAATTATCCTATCTAGATATTACTAGAAAAAGTATTCTCACTAAGCTTCCCTTATCTATTTAGTTCTCGTCCTATAGCTCTTTTTAGTTGCTACTACTATTATAATTATAGCTTAAGTAATCTAGTTTATTATCTAGAAATATAACCTTATACTTATCTTATACTTTATTATTATCTACTTTCTTAATTATATTAAATATCTTCGCTTAATTTCCTATTACGCTCTAGTAATACTCTACTTAACTTTATATTAGTTCTATATCTATTAGTATATTCATAGAGTAGGGGAGAAAGTTATTAATTCTAGTGCTATCTTTTCTATCTCTAGGTATATTACTTCTAAATATTAATCCTAGTTTAGGTAATACTAAACTTTAATAGTTTATATAGTAATTTCCCCAATCTTTATCTTTCTATTCCTAGTTCTATTTATTATCTTCTTTATCTTTTAGGATATTCTACTCTATATTAGATTTAGTTCCTTAATTATTAAGAAACTTTATAGTAGCTATATTACTACTTATATTTCTATTATAGAACTTCCTTAGCTCTTATATTTTAGATCCTTAGATATTTATAGTATTAATTAGCTAGTCTTATAGTTTTAGCTCTATAGCCTATATTATTTATTACCTCCCTAATAGATTAGGGATATCCTTTTCTAATTCTATATTTTCTTCCTTTCAACTTGCGAAGGTCCAGTGCTATATCTTGTCTAAGATATTACTATTAATTAAGGATACTGCTTTTTATAATTATATTAAGGGCTACTAGCCTCGAGTTGCTCCTACTTATCTGATTTTATTATTAATATTATAATATTATCTAAGTTCTTTAAGCTTACTAGCTAGTTGTTTTTACTTTAGCTTTTAAGATTATCTATAGATATCTTAATTAATTCTCTAACTATATTCTTAGCACTAATATTGATATTAAAGAGATATAGATACTTGATTCTATAGTAGTATCTTTATTACGTTTTTAAGGGCTACGAAAAATTATCTTATTATTAGGAGAGAGAGAGTTAAAAAATCCAATACTAGATTTTCTATTAAAGAATTATAAATACTTCTAGATAAAGCTAATAAATTAGAAAGAGCGATATTAAGAGTAAATTTTGAAATCTTTAAAATCTCTTCTTAGAAGGGGCTTTTAATTATTAATTCGAGGTTATCTATTAGGGAAGGTATATCTAATTCTATATATACTAGTGTTAATAGTATTTTATATTATTTAAGGTAAGTTATACTATATATAGGAATTATCTTTCCCTATAGTAATATTTCTTTAATATTACTAGTAATATTAGTTATCTTCTAAGAGCTCTAGCTATTCTTAGAATCTAATAGTCTTTTAAGAATAATCCTTAGTTATAGACTTCTATATAAGTATCTCCTAGTATATAGTCTAACTCCCTTATAATCTCTTTATTATTATTAGCTTCTAATTCGTTATTATTAGTAAGCTACATATCCTAGTATTAATATTCGTATACTTTCTAGAATTTAATTAGCTTTAGTAAAGGTTTAATATTAATCTAAGATTTAAAGCCTTTATATTCTCTTAGGAGGATAAACTCTTTCTAATAGTTAATAATAGCTCTAACTCTCTAATACTACTATTTACTAAGTAATAGGTCCTCTTTATCTAAGCGACCTAAGAAAATAGCTTAAATAATAGCTATATTCCCTCTAATTATAACCTAGAGTAAGCTATATTCCTTAACTATAATAACCTTATTATTAGCTAGTTAGATTATTATTAGGTTTATTATCCTAACTCTTTTAAACTTATTCTATTCTATAAATATTAGATTTATAATATCTATTATTAATCCTAGGTCTAAGAGTATATTCCTAGTTAATATTTACTCGATCTCTCTATATATATATCCTAGGCTAAATAGGACCCTATTACGTAGGGTATATATAATATCCTAATAGCGCGAGTAGTTTTACTTCTCTAAAGTCTATCTAGCGAACTTATTACCTAATATAAGTAAACTAACCTTAGAATATATATTTAGAATTAAATGATTATTATTTAATCTTAACTTATCTCCCTTATCCTTAGTCTTAAAAAGATTAACTTATATAAGCAATACTAATTCTACCCTTACCTTAGGGCCAACCTATAGTAGCTAAAGGACTAATATCCTAATATTAATATCTTTTAAGAAGGTTCTAAGACTAAACTCTAAGATATTATACTCAGTTATTACTCTAATAAATAGAAGTAATTATAATTTTAAAACTAATTATTTTATATCTCTAGACTTACCCTATAAGGGGTAGCTATCTTTCTCTAGTTTAATCTAGTCCAGAATGATAGCTAGGTATATCTTTCTTTTTTAATCCTGCTCTAGGCCTCTTAATAAAGCTTAGGGGCTTAAAGAACTAATCTATCTCTTCTTATAGTTATAGTCCGCTCTATAAGCTCCTTTAGCTAATAATCCTCCCCTTTCCTTATATCTAAACCTACATATAGGATTATAAGGTTTATTATTCTTCTAATTATTAGCTCTAATACGTTCAAGCTCTTATAATACACGCTTAGCTACTTTCTCTAAGGGTAGATAATTATTAGGATTATTATACTTATATTACTCCTTTACCTACTAATATCCTAAACTAGATATATCGTAATTATTATTAGCTCTGAATTTATTTCTAGTTCTCTTAGCTAGGAAAGCCTCTTTATCTAAGTCCTATATCATATTATTATATTATAGTAAGGATACTAGCTAGGAAGCTTAGTTATAAGTTAATAGTACTCTAATATTATTACCTTATTTATATTATAAGGGAATACTACTATCTTTAGTTTAAAAAGAAATACTACTTATATTATAATCTTCTTTATTATTATTATTAATACCTCTTATAGATATATTCCTATTAAGGATATCTAGGGGCTAGGAGTAGAAAATAATATTTATCTTTATCTACTCCTATTTCTATTAAATTATCTTAGCTTAATTATTATCCTAGTATTATCTACTCTTCTTAATAGCTATATAATCCTTTAGCTCTTTATAAGCTAGGATAATATATCCCTAATTCTTATAGTTAAAGTACGGGTTGAGGAGTCATCTCGTATGGCTTTCACCTTGCTAGAAGGTCGACCTTTTAGGTTGAGGAGTTATCTCACGTGGTGGCTTTGCTACGAGAGCCTCAGTAGCTCGTTTAGCTCTAATATAATTAGCCCTAGTGCGGCGCACGTCTAAATTTATAATATTTAGAGGGTTTACTTATAAGTAGTAGGAATATATAGGGTTCTTATCCTATTTTCCTTAACTAGTAGAGGGTATAAGTTAAAATACTTATATAATATTTCCCGAATTATACCTATAAACTAAGTGAATCTATTATAGTCTTTTTATAAAGGGGCTACGGCGTAATTCTAAACTTAATAGTTAAAGTACTAAAAGAGATCGCTATAAGTTAGTCTCTTAGTCTTATCTAATACTTAAGGATATTAGTTTAATCTTTAACTTCCTTATACTACCTTTATATTTAATTTATTAGCTTATATCGTTAAGTCATATATCGCTTTATATATATGCTCTACTATCTTTTTATCTCTCCTTTCTAATCTTTTTAATACTTTTATTATTAGATTCTAATTATTTTTATTCTCTATATTAATATTATAGTTATATATATAAATAGGGTTTATATATTACTTAGTTACTCGCTTAAGTTTATTAAAAGTATATATATTAAGTACTCTATACTTATCTAGCTTTTATTTATACTAAAGTCTATCTAAGACTTACTACTAAAGCTATAGATCCTTCTCGCTATTAGTAATAGAAATAAAGACTTGTTAGATAAAAGTAAATAAATAAGAGGTAAGTAGTTATCTATAGATCTTAGATACTCTTAATAGATACTCTTAATAGAAAGTTATTAAGGGTTTCTCCTATCTTTTACTTGAATAATAAAGCCTCTTTAATAGCTCTATTATTAATAATAGTATTATTACTCTCTAGGAATCTTTTCTTAAAAAGTTTCTTAATTTAGTCTTAGTTCTTCTGATCTTCCTTTTATTATATATTAAACTACTCCGTAGCTTCTTTATATAAGCTAGTGCAGAATATAATAATATATTATTAATGTTCCTTCGTAAGGTTTATTATTTAAGATCTATTTATTATTACCTTAACTAAGTTAAGATATTTTTTAATAGATATCCCCTTCTCTCTTCCAAAGAAGGAGAGGCCTTTTTAGCTACTACTAAAGAAGTTTATAATAAGGGATATAATAGAAATAAGGTATCTTAGAGTTAAGGGTATCTTTAGGGGAGTATATATTATAAGGAAAGGGTAACCTGGTATAGTTAGTAATAGTAATTTAGAGGTTAATAGTCTTGGTATTTTATTTAATCTTAGGGTTAATATATATGAATATCTAAACTCTATTAAGAGGTTATTAAGGTTAGATAAGAAACTTATTATATATTAGCTATTAGAGATCTTATATTATTATACTCTCTAGGCTATTCCTAAGAGTAGCTATAATAGATCTTTAGACTTATAATAATTTATAAGCTATTAAGATATTATTCTAAATTTAGAGGCTATTTAATTTAGGAGGATAGTAAGTAATTTAGAATTATATAACTATAATATCTACTAGGGCCTAGATATCTTAATTTACTTAATTAGTTATACTATATATAAAAAAGAAAGGTTTCTTATAAAAGTTATTAGCTTATTCTAGGCTTAGCACTTAGTAATCAAAAGTCTTTATAATTAATAATTATTCTAAGTTTCTATTTAACTACTCTTCTAGGGGGGCCTCTTAAGATATACCTATCTAATATATAAGCTAGTATATCCTTATAGAAACTAGTTTTTAATAGCTATAGCTATTTACTACTACTATCCTTAGTAGGTTTATTCTAATTTAAAATATTATTAATCTACCTCTCTTACCTTTTAGTATTATAAATTCCTAAACTAGTAGGGATTAATACTTATATTGTCTCGAAGATATATAAGCCCCTTTCTAATCTTTTTTACCTCTATCTCTATATCTTAAGAGAAGAGAAAACTATTATATTATACTATTTATATATACTTATATATATTAAGCTATCCCTAATACTACTTACTTATCTTTTTCTAGTTATATTAAAGTTATAACTTTCTAAATACCTACTAATAAGACTATTGTTATCTCTTATAATTAGGAAATTATTAGTTTTAGGGAATTACGTTTCCTAAGGATTTATATCTTATATCTTTCTTAATATCTAAGTATCTCTATCTCTTATTTATATTCTTATTATATTATCTACTAGCTTATTCTAGACTTATTATATATATTAGTATATTACTATTTATGTATATTCTTAGTAGCTTTCTAATTAGTTAAATTTCCCTTTCCTTTTATTCCAGGGCTACTTCTTATATTTAATAAGGTAGTTTAAATTATAGCTTATCCTCTATCAGCTTATTTTCTCTCTCTCTCTCTCTCTAAACTATTTACTAAATTATTATTTTCTTACATTACTAATCATTATCTAAAGCTATTTTATAAATATTAATATAATATCTACTTTATATTCATTTATAACTCTAAGTTTCTCTATTCTATAACTATACTTATTTAGGATAAAATACTCCTCTTTATTAAGATATCTAAAGTATAGAAATTATATTAAAAAAGTTTATTCTTATTTTCTTTTTAAATATAGAAAGCTAGAAAGATTCTCTTTTTAAATACTTATTTAGTAATATAAATCTACCTCTTAAAAAGGGGTTTTTAAAAAGTTAGTTTTTATAGCTATACTTATTTATCTTCTCCTAATTCTTTTAAAAGTATCCTTTTTTTTAGCTTATTAATTCTAAAAAGAAGGCTTATTACTTATAAAATATTAAGTTTTAATATTATTTCTATTACTAGGTTATAAATTTCCTAGATAAGCCTTTCTAAGTATATTTATCTAATAATATAAAATAAGAATAGCTATTTAGAGACTTCTATTAATTATCTAAAGATATTACCTATTTTCTTATTTTTTCTAGGTATAAACTAAGTACCTTAGCTTTATAATTCTTATAAGAATATTAGATCTTATTTTATTAAATTTCCTTAGTAATTAAATTATAGAAGAAGAGGCTTAGATTTAATTAAAAGCTTAAGTTAGGTCTTATTTAGAACAATATTATATTATAATTTTTTTTAATAGGTTTAAAGAGGGGATTTATGTAAAGAATTTTATTTTATACTTAAGATCTTGAAAGAGAAATTAAGAAAGAGGTAAGATAAGGAGATAAAGAGATTATGATAAATAAGTATTAGTATTAATATATTTACCTCTAGATATTATTATTAAGTTATAATAAAAGATACTTAATACTTTTAAGTCCTAATATAGGGCTAAGCCCCTTCTATACTAGTACTATTTTATACCTTCCTCCTCTAATATTATTAGCCTATGAGTGGAAGGTGCTGACGGTGGGTCTTCAGGTAGCATTATGCACCGACCACAGCAAGCCAATTCGACGACACTCCCGCCACTGAGATGATGGACAGCTAGCATTTTGTGTTTTCCGCTGAAAAGAGCCGCAAGCGGAGTCCGACGACCTGTACTTCACGATTTACCCAAGCATTGCCTTTTGATCCACACCGACCGTCACCCATAACGGGAACGTCCTCTCCTCATTTCGAATACTTCATCGGAAGAGAAGATCGGAGACCAAACAAGCGCATAATACTTTGCACGGGACAACCAACATCTGTGAGTTACTTCTCTTGCATCGTCATTGTTTTGGGGATCTCGAGTTACGAAAACTGCCGCTGAAACCGCCTCCCCTATCTCCGTACCTCGTTCGCTATGGAATTGCTATCTAGTTACATGCGTGCGTCGTGTCGTCTGCCATGGCTTGCACGAAGAGCAGCAAGGGAAGAGAGAGACCCTCGACACCTTTCTGGAGTGTAAGGACTCGATGTTCATCTTGTAAGGCGTCAAACTACTCAAAGAATGCTGACCGTCTAGCAGCAAATGTAAGGCCATCCCGTCTGCTTCGAATCTACCAAATGAACCGGCCGTGCCGTCTTCTTCCATGATGGCCATGACTGGCAGCCACCAGTCTGCGCCAGAGAATTACGGCTCATGATGCCCTGTAGGCCACTCCGCAACGTGGTTAGACCATCATCCAAGTGTGGATTCTATCTTTACAAGTCCTCGTCAGAAAGCTCTCCGGGCAGGGGCATATTGGCGGCCTCATCCATCTCCTTGCGGTACTGCTCCAGGAGCTTCTCGTCGACCTGGGCGGTAGGAGGGGCCAAAGCTGGCGCGGCAACGAATTCCTAGGGAGACGTCAATATTGACATGTCGCTGATAGTTAAACCCGAAACAACAAGAAACTTACCAGAGCGGGGTTGCCAACGAGCTTGCGTGCGAGCCAGAGGAAGGGCTTCTCGAAGTTGTAGTTGGACTTGGCCGAAATGTCGTAGTACTGGAGGTTCTTCTTGCGGTGGAAGGTGATGGTTTTGGCCTTGACCTTGCGCTCTTTGACATCGACCTTGTTGCCGCAAAGGACAATAGGGATATTCTCGCAAACGCGAACGAGATCGCCTGTTGTTCTGAGTGAGTCATGTGTTTCGTTGGATCGGCGGCAAATGGTCGCTCGTTAAGAGGTTTCACGTACGGTGCCAGTTGGGGACGTTCTTGTAGGTAATACGGGACGTGACATCGAACATGATGATACCGCACTGGCCGTTGATGTAGTAACCGTCACGGAGACCACCGAACTTCTCCTGGCCGGCGGTATCCCAGACATCGAATTGGATCTGGCCGAAGTTCTACGCGGGCATAAGTCAGGACGCTTGATCGACATGAAGCGGGGACGAGACGGGGGGTGTTTTTTTTGTGTCTTTTTCGCAAGCACTTACGGTAGTGAAGCCCAGGGGATGAACCTCGACACCCAGAGTGGCCATGTACTTCTTCTCGAACTCACCAGTCAAGTGGCGCTTGACAAAAGTGGTCTAAATAGATTCATGTGGTTAGCAACTGACTGAAACTAGCAATACAAGCCGGGAAAGAGATTCGGGTGGCCTAAGTGAATAGACCGCAGCAGCGCCGCAGCCCCGATAAGGACGATGCCTTCACCCCAGCGAATTCTGACTGACCTTTCCGGTACCGCCATCGCCAACAAGGACGAGCTTGAAGGTGGGCGTCTGCTGAGCGGCAGCCATGTTTGCGATCGCTCAATATTTTGGCTCGGTGCGAGTTTGATGTAAACAAGCGGGGCTGATCGAGGGGTTAGCAGTCGGCGCAAACAAGAGAGAAACGTATCGATCGGAAGCGGTCGAAGAAGAAGAGACTGTGCAAGAGAATGCCTGAGATGTCTTAAGAGTGAGCGAGGCGTACCGTAGAGGGGCAGCGAAGACGAGCTGTTGCGTTTTGGCGTGTAGAAATCGTCACCGACTGATCGACTTTGGGGGGGTGGTTGTTTTTGAGGATGGCGGGGAGCTTGCAAGGAGGCCGAACTTCTTAAGCGAAAAATTCAGTCAGGCAGGCCAACGGAGTCGGGTAGGCACGATTAGGTTGGGCGGCCTGTCACGTGCATGACGTCTCGTCATAGCGGGGTTCATTACAAGGCCCTGGAAAATGGCCTAGAAAGCTTCATTGTTTCCTCCCATTGCCGTCCAGTCTCATTAGGTAAGGAATTTTAGAATTTATGCGCCTGGCCCACTGGCCTGTCACTGTCACTGCATGAAGCTGGCCGAGCTGGTTAGACTTGCATTGTCCATTCAGTTTCTGAGCCGTGATCTCTTAGGTCAGGTGTATTCTAGTCCATTTGGGTGGCTGGGCGTCTGAGCCTGTCGGCCGCAGCCAAGCCTCATCCTATTCACGCTCTACCTTATCGCTCACAACTTTGAAGACCAAGCGACACCCGCAAGTAGCTTGTTGGTCTGGATTCGCTCACTGCCTTATTTGATGAGGATTCTGGAATCTCGTGTTACCTGACTACGAGATGATCCAAGCCTTACTAACGTCGTCATTCCCAGTACTTCTATCCAAGTTCTCAATAGTTATTTACCCCTTCCGTCGACCTGACCACATTATACCGATGCATCCCTGCGTTTTACTTGGTGACTGGTTGCCGGTGAATTCCTACTTCTCTGTGGCTAGCATATCATGTACCTCAGGAAATAGGCAGAAGAGCTGCTGTCTACCTAACAAAAAGTATCGATATGACTGATCTCGCGGCCAGACCTGGCTATCTCTTTCCGTCCTGTACATTTAGACTGGTTAAGCTCGTTTCCAAACCCACCTTTTTTTATCCCCCGATGCACCTCTCATAGCGGCAGGATATGGCAGCCTAGTAAGCCTCTGCCACCCCAGTTGCGTGTCGGTGTCAAAGTAAGCTGCAGTTCCTGTCGCGAGCCTGAATCAGGACGAGACACCCGCACCAGCACCGTTCGCTTGCAACTTGTCAGCGCCCTGTACGAGGGTGTCGAGGCTAGGAATGAACCTAATCCACTTACACCTTCATTTCCTTGCACACATTCGGCCACCTTTTTGAGGCTGTCGTGGTTGGAATTATCGACATAACCAAAGTTGCGGATCTCGTCGTGCGGCTTCAAGCCGGCGGTATCGGCCGGGCTTCCAGGAACGACGCTGTTGACCTTGGCGAAAGCCTCCTGCAACGGCTGGGGCGGAGAATGGTCCGCGTAAATGCCGGCATCACCCGCCGACGGTGAGTACTGGTTCTCATCGTCCTCTTGAAGACTGGCGAAATGCTCATGAAGATGTTTCTCGACCAGAGCCATGAGATTTTTGTGGTCGTTGCGAAGGTGGATAATGCGGGCTCTAGTGGTGCGTACTATGAGTATGTTAACTAGCCAGTCCGCGTGTTCGTTAAACAAGTTTGTGCACCTTGCGCCACATCAATGTCGGCGCTGGGAAATCCGTCTCGTGTGGTGAGAGATGTGTCCATGTTGACTCCATGCTATAGAATCAGTCAGATAGAGGCTTCCACCAGTGTGACCATTTTGGCCGTGGCGTTTCAGGGATTTGTGAAGTACAGAATCAAGAACTGCGCCCAAGGATTTCAATTCAGCCTCCACGTCGTCTTTTTTTGTCTGTAGCTCGGCAAATGTCAGGCGATTCAGATGACCATTGGTTGCAGCTGTTGTACTTGGGCCCGAAGGCACGGTGGGAGCGTGTAGGTTGTTCATTCTGAGAGGCAATCTCATTGTTGTCGGACCCCGGACTCTGACGAATTCCACAGACGGTTGTGAACAATCGTCGTGTAGTTTTGCTTCATTCAGGTCAAGATGCCTCGTTTGCTTGATTGTTGCCGATGGCCGAACACAGGACTCGTGATTCTTTCGTTTTCTAGTCGCCTGTGGACAGACGCCTGTTCACAGCCGCTGGTGCCTCGCGACGGCTCAGGTGTCGAATCATACGGTATGGGGTGCAAAAGTGACTGAAAATTAATATATAACTATCCTAAAAACTCTATATATAGATCTAAGCGGAATTTATACTTAAAACTAGCTAACATAGATATTACCTAATTTAAGCTAGATTTTATACTACTTTAATATATATATATTATACTCTATTATATATACCTAGGGGGTTAATTTAATATACCCCTTTAGTTTTAATATAATAAAATATAACTAGGTAACTTTACTAATTAATACTAAATTACTTAAATCTAGTATATTGAAAGTTATTTAATACTTTGTTTTAATTATTCTTAATACTCTTATATACTTATATATACGAGTACTTAATATAGCTTATAATAATCCCTCATAATACTTTGTTTTTAGCCTCTAGCCACTGCATAGTGATTTTACCTGCTTAAGTGCAATAGACCTTCTAACTCCGCGCCTCCTAATAATATATAGCCTTCGGTCACGTAATTATAACTCTCCTAACTATAGCTATACTTATATATACCTATAGCCTCACGATCTTTAACTTTATATTAATAATAACGTGGTTTTTAATTATTTAAACTATAAAACTATTAACTTTTCCTCTTATATACTACCCGCGCTACTAATACTGCCTCTATTACTGCTTTATCCGCTAGCTATATTATTATTAGTAATGCTCTCTCTATATTAAAGTAGTTAGCATAAGCTATACTTACTAATATTCGCCTAGGCTACCTAGGCTACCTCTACCTTAGTAATATAGAGGACCTACTTAAAGAAGGGCTACTCTATAGGATATATAATAACCTACTAAACTTCTACTACTAAGTTTACTTACTTAGCTCTAATACTATTATACCTTATAGAGTGAGTCCCCTATAGGGGTATTAAGGTAAGCCCTCTTAAGGGCTATATTAATAATACGCTCTCTATATATAGTAGAGTAGTTAATAAAGGAGCGGGTTTTATTAATTATATCGAGGCTAAACTCTCTAGTAATCCCCTCTATATTATTTATACTAAAGGGTATACCTCGCTTAGGCTTAGCGTATTTATATATAGGGTCTAGTATTAATATAGTTAAGGATTTATTATAGGTTAGATAAGGATAAGGATAAGGGAGAGGTATAAGGCCCTACTCGCAGAGCTTCTTATACTTCTAGCTATAAGAACCTCTTAGGAAAGACCTCTCTAGTTAAGGAGTTACCTCTCGTAGGTCGACCTTTTGGGTTAAGGAGTTATCTTATATAGTAGCTTTTACCTTACTAGAAGGTTTAGCGCTGCGTTACTACGAGAGCCTTAGTAGCTTATTTAGCTTTAATATAATTAGCCCCGGTACTACGCGCGTCTAACTTTATATAGTGATATTTAGAGGGTTTATTTACGAGTAGTAGGAATATATAGGGTTCTTATATTATTTTCCTTAACTAGTAGAGGGTATAAGTTAAAATACCTATATAGTATTTCCTAAATTATGCTTGCAAATTAGGTGAATTTATTACAGTCTTTTTGCGAAGGGGCTGCGGCGTAATTCCGAGCTCAATACATTGTTTTTATTCTTAGGTTTATTAGTTAGTAAGCTATCTAAGAGGATAGCTTAGTACTCTTAATTATAATACTTATAAGAGCGAAGTTAAGGGTATTTATAATATCCTAGGGATTATCTCTTTATTATTATCCTCTATTATTATCCTTATAATATTATAAGGTTATTTAAATAGTAGTTAAGTAGCTTAAGGTATTTCTTAACTTTCCCTTTATCCCCTATACTCTTATATTATAAGCTTCTTTACTTAAGGCCTTATAATAATAAGAGGGATCTTAGGAGAATGAAATTACTAAAGAGGAGAGGCTTCTAAGGAGTTAGATATCTTTCTTTTTATAATTAATAGCTAGGTTAATCTCTTATTATAATACTATAAGGAAGGTCTTAATTATTAATATATAGGTATTATAATATTCTCTATTTATCTCTACCTCTTATAAGATATCTTAATAAGGTATTCTTATTAATAATAAGGTATTATTACTATTACCCTTTAGGGATTTTATTAACTTAGAGGAGGGGTTATTATATATTATAAGAAAAAATAAAAAAGATTAGAGTTACTTATATTTAAATAGCTTAGTTAGTTATATAATCTCTTACTTTCTATATTAGTAATAGATTTATATAGTATTTAACTATTAGGTATAGTTTCCTTATAAAGTATAAAAACTCTAAGGCCTCTGGCCACTGCATAGTGATTTTACCTGCTTAAGTGCAATAGACCTTCTAACTCCGCGCCTCCTAATAATATATAGCCTTTAGTTATATAATCCTCTCCTAACTATAGCTATACTTATACGTGCCTATAGCCTCACGATCTTTAACTTTATATTAATAATAACGTAGTTTTTAATTATTTAATAGACTACGAAACTCTTAACTTTTCCTCTCGCGCACTACCCGCGCTACTAATACCGCCTCTATTACCGCTTCGTCCGCTAGAAGTCGTTACTATCTTTACTATACCGTTATTAGTAACGCTCTCTCTATATTAAAGCAGTTAGCGCAAGCCGTACTTACTAATATTTAAGCCCTAATAGGCCTAGGCTACCTAGGCTACCTCTACCTTAGTAATATAGAGGACTTACTCGAAGAAAGGCTACTCTATAGGATATATAACGACCTACTAAACTTCTACTACTAAGTTTAGTTACTTAGCTCTAATACTATTATACCTTATAGAGTCCCCTATAGGGGTATTAAAGTAAGCCCTCTTAAGGGCTATATTAATAATACGCTCTCTATATATAGCAGAGTAGTTAATAAAAGAGCAGGTTTTATTAATTATATTAAGGCTAAACTCTCTAGTAATCCCCTCTATATTATTTATACTAAAGGGTATACCTCGCTCGGGCTTAGCGTATTTATATATAGGGTCTAGTATTAATATAGTTAAGGATTTATTATAGGTTTAATAAGGATAAGGATAAGGGAGAGGTATAAGGCCCTGCTCGCAGAGCTTCTTATGCTTCTAGCTATAAGAACCTCTTAAGAAAGACCTCTCTAGTTAAAGAGTTACCTCTTATATAATAGTATTCGTAGTACCTTTAGTACCTTACTAGAAGGTCGACCTTTTAGGTTAAGGAGTTATCTTATATAATAGCTTTTCTAGGCTATAAGAGCCTTAGTAGCCCGTTTAGCTCTAATATAATTAGCCTTAGTATAGCGCGCGTCTAACTTTATATAAGGGTTTACTTATAAGTAGTAAGAATATATAGGGTTCCTATATTATTTTCCTTAACTAGTAGAGGGTATAGGTTAAAATACCTATATAGTATTTCCCGAATTATACCTGCGAACTAGGTAAATTTGTTATAGTCTTTTTGCAAAGGGGCTGCGGCGCAATTCCGAGCTTAATAAAAACTCTAATCTTATTAACTAAGTAAGTAGGCTAATAGCGTTTTAAATATAGGGCGTTTTTCCTAAGCTATAGCTTTAGAGATATATATTATTTATTAAATAAATTATTACTATTTACCTAAGTACTATTTAATTAGAGTTATTATATTAATAAGGGAAGATATAAATTTATAGTTATAATAATATTTAGGAAGTTAATTTAATAGTAATTAGCAGTAATAAGGCGCCTTTTTAGCTATAAGTATTAGATTTACCTTACTCTAGGTCTAAAACTATTAGTAGTGGTAGCTTCTTATTACTCCTCTATTTCCTAGGTCTTTATGATTAGGTATTACTTATAAATAAAGCCTAATTATATAATAAACCTCTTATAAGATTATTATAAGAGGGCTTTAGTAAGGCTATTTACTATTAGCTCTATTAAGGGTGTATAAATAACCTTAACATATCCCTTATTAACCTCTTAATATAGCTAGTAGTTATAGATATTAATATAGTAGAGTCTTATTTATAGCTGAACTATCTCTTTTTTAATAAGGCCTAGAATCTATAAGTTATCATATTAAAGTATAACTTTTAGTATAGTATTAATAGTTTATAAGAGTATAGCTATAGGCCTAAACTAGGAAGGACTAGAATACTAAAACGTAGGTATACGTAGTTATATTAAACTATTACTTAACCTTCTAAGTTTCTCGCTTATAGAGTTTTCTTAAGGGTATATATATTTACTACTAATTCGCTAACGTTTTACTAATAGCGTGGCTCTATACCCTATACTTACTATTATTCCTTATAATTACCCCCCCCCCCCCCCTCTAAAGCCTTAGTCCCTAAGGCGTACTAGTAGGGTAATATAGCTCTATATTATTATAGATATCGTTACTAACTACAGGGTAGCGTCTCTACGCTTTTATTATATTATTTACTCTCGCCCTCTATGCTAGATCTAGGTAGTTATAGCGAATAACGAATTTTTATTTTCCTAGTATATTATAGGTATTTTTAAATTTCAATTATTATTATTAGTTTTTAATTAGTTACTAATAGTTATATAACTATTTAGTAGTATATACCTAGTAATTATTTAGCCTTATTACTTAGTAACTTAAAATATAAAAGGGCGTTTTCTTTTTAAGGTCTCTAACCTAGGTAGAATTTCTCCTCTTTTTAATCTTTTTTTAATCTAGCTACCTCTCTTATTTTAACGCCTTTTTTATAAGCTTTTATTATAATTATTAAGTTTTCCTCCCTTTTCTTTTTGTCTCTTCTAATCTTACTTATCTCCCTCTCTAGACTCTTATTAATAGCTCTCTAAAATATCTTATATTATATATATAAGCGTAGTTCTTATAAAATATATCTATAATCCTAAGATTCTTTCTAGTAATCTTACTAATAATACTAATAGTAGCTATCCTTATCTTAGCTATTTTTATAAATATATTAGGATATTATCTACTTTTACTATATATATAGGGAATATATATAGAAGTATATCTATTACGACTTTAATAAGAAGATATATACTATTATAAGTCTCTACTAATTTACTAATAGGTTACTATATATTAATTCTTTATAGGTCCCTTAGGAGCTTTAGGGCGTAGCCTAGATAACTTAAAATATATTCTACTAGATCTAGATCTAGTAGCGTAATAATATCCTAAACCCTTTTTATTATTATTATATTCTAGTTATGCTTAGTAACTATTTAGTAGTATAGAAGTATATTACTAAGCTTATTTATAATCTTACTACTAGTAGTAATAGCTATAATATAGAGTAGCTTTAGCTCTAGGAGCTCGCCTCGATCTATAAGTACCTCGCGCTTAATATCCTAGTTTATATAGACTATTACTCGCTATTCCCGTACTAGTTATATCCTACTAACTATTAGTTTTTAAGTTAGTACCTTTTATAATAATATTAATATTCTTTAGTACCTAAATGCTACCTAGTAACTATATATTTATAATAATAATCCTATTAATTACTTTTATAACGAGATTAACTACCTGCTTAATAACCCTTTAATAAAGCTAGTCCCTATACGCGCCTACGAGCGTGATATCGCCTTTTTCCCTTGGTCCTATAAGGAGCTTTAAGAAAACCTCGCTAAGTATACTACTAATAATATCCCCTCCTGCTTTATTACTATTACTAGTACTCGCCCTATCTCCTACGCTCCCTACCTCTAAACCCCTACTAAGTATAGCTAAGGTAGTAGCGAAGAGTTAGTAAAGAAGAAGACTAAGAGAGCTAAGGTTACTATTACTATCTCTAATTGTAATAGTTCTAGTAGCGAGTCGGGTAGTAGCGCTAGTAACGCGTTAGCTAGTAGTTAGCCTATAGGTAGTAATAATAGGGATACTAATAGCGCTAGTTTAGTAACTAGTTGCTATAGTAGTTATAGTAGTGCTACTTATAGTCGTAGTAGTTATAATAGTCGCCCCCGTGGCTATCCTAAGAAATTAATAACTAATTAGATAGTTAGCTCTTTTCTCCTTTTATAGGATAATACCCCTTTTTACTATAATATTAGTAATAATTCGCTACTTAATTTAATTAACGTTTTACTTTTAATTTAAGTTCTATTTTATAATCTCGTGTTTTATAATTACTAACTTATTATAGTAGTTTTAGTAACTAGTTATCCTACTTCTTATAAGCCCTCTTATATTATCTATTGAACTAATAAATAGCTTCTTACGTATTTACTAAGTTCTCTATAAGCTCTTATATATTATATTCTATAGGCTATCCTACTTACTTAACTAAGTATTATATATTATTACTAATACCTTATTATATAATAATCTCTTCTACCTCCTATTCCTCTAGCTTATCCTTAAGCTCTAGGTATATAAGTAAGCCCTCGCTACTTACTTAGTAATTATCCTATAGCTCTAGTAAAATAACTAAGAATATATTATATATCCTTTAGTACTATAATAATAAAGAAACTCTATATACTTATATACTAACTAGTTCTATAATAGCTACTTATATAAACCTAAGCGCTAGCTTTTTATTCTTAAACTAGAAGTTCTTTATTAATAGCCTAATAACTTATCCCTAATAGTAGGTCTATTCCTTATACCTTATATTATAATACTTAGCTTATACCTTAGTAGCTTTCTACTACTATTCCTAAGCCCTCTTATAAAGCCTTAAGATATATTTAATTCGCTCCCTTACGCCCTATACTATAACCCTATTTATAGGGGTTATATATTCTATATAACGCGGGTAGTAGCTATATAAGGACTCTATTAGTAAGTAGCTAGTAGTACTATAGTAATTATTATTATATATAAACTTAGCCTTAGGTAACTAGATAGCCTGTTCTTATAGCGAGTCGCTAGTATATACTTATAAGTACTTTCCTAATATCTAGTATATCCTTTTAAACTACTTATTAGTCTAGGGGTAATATATAGTAGAGAGGTAGCGCTTAATAGCCCTCTCTCTTATAAATTCCTCTTAAAATTAGCTAGTAAGGAGCTTATCTTAGTTACTAATAATACCCTCTAGGGTATTAAAATAGTACCTAACCTATTTATAGATAATCTATGCTAACTTAGTAGCTATTAGCTACTTTGTTATTAAGATAAATATAGTAAACTTAGTTATCTAGTATATAATAATAAGAACTACGTTATACTCCCCGCTTTTATACTAATAGCTTAGTAGTAGTCTAGTAATAAAGTCTATACTAATTTCCTAAAACGGGTGCGCTAGTAGGGGTAATAGGTATAACTTTCTATAGGGCTTATGCCTTGGAACGTAGATCCCTTAGTATATATAGCACCCTATAATATAATTATATATATTTATAGCTAAGTTTAGCTAGTAGAACTTCCTTAAGATTAACTTAGGAGTCTTATTTACCCCTATATAACCCGCCCTATGGTTATTATAATATTAATAAATGATTTCAAGTCTTAGGGACTTCTCCTATAGTATCTCTAACCTTCCCTTATAGAATAAGGTTCTATAGCTATTAATTATATAGCCCCTATAATCGCTAGCTAGTCTATATACCCTCTCTAATTAGGTCTAGTAATATAAGTTATTAGCTTATAATCCGCGGATAAGACTTTTTATTACTTTAGAGGGTTACTAAGTATACGCTATTTCGCTTATTATAAGCTTCCTTATAACTTAGTATAGGATATACTACTATATTATAATAACCCTAGCTCCGAGTAAGTCCTCTAAGTTAATAACCTCTCGCTAAGCGTTCTCTATATCTTCCCTTGCTCTTTAGTATTAGGTTATTATAGCTACTATAGTTATAGTAGTATTAGTATGCTATAGAGCGCTATATTAACTAGAGACTAAGGCGTCTCTCCCCCTAGAGCTATTTATCTAGAAGGGGTATTATTTTATACTAGCCCTTATAGTATTAATAAATACTTTTAAGGTCTCTATATTACCTTATAAAGTAGTAATACCTATCTAGAGGTCTACTAGTAGGTTACTAATAAACCCTAGCTTCCTTACTAGGGTTAGGAGTATATTATTATATTTTACCTCCTATTCTATATAGTCTAGCCTCCTAGATAGCCTATCTAATAGGTTTATAACCCCTAACTTATACTCTAGGTTAAAGTTAAACGCTAAGAGTTTATATACCTATCTAGCGAGCTTTCCCTAAAGGTCCTATACTAATACGCTAATAACTCCCTTTAGCGCCTAGTAATCTATTATAACTCTAAACTTCTTTAATATACCTTAAAAGTAGTAAGCTTAGTAATCTAGGCTTTTAATTATAGCGAGAAGCTCTTATTAGCTTACTCCCTAATATTACTTAATATTACTAAGCTTTTCTAAATAGTAAGTAACTAGTTACTACTAGCTATTAATATATTATAATAGGATACTAGATATAGCCTTTATAGAAATATCTATCTTAACCCTTATTTCTCAGGTTAGGTCCTAATATTAGAGAATAATTACTAAGTAGAGAGTAGCTTAGAGCTATTTGAAAGCCTATTAGGCCTCTTCTAGCTAATAAAATTCGCTTCCCTTCTTATTATTCTTACTACCCTTTAGTAGGGATATTATAGGGGCTATAATACCTAAATAGCTATAATAAACTTATAATAGAAATTATAGAATCCTAGGAAGACTAATATCTCCCTATATATCTTAGGTAGCTTCGATTTAGTAATAGCTCGGATATAGGTTTAGTCTATTAATATACCTTTAGGTATAATAATATACCCTAGGAACTCTACTCGTTATTAATAGAACCTATGCTTACTAAGCTTAGTATATAGCGCTTACTAGTAAAGCCTATAGATTACTTAGTAAAGGTCTTTTATATACTACTCTCTTATCTTAGAGTAGACTATAATATTATCTATATAAGTAATATAATAAGTATCTAGTAGCTTAGAGAGCGCTTAGTAAATATATACCTAGAATATTACTAGGGTGTTTATAAGTCTAAATAGTATAATAGTATATTCGAAGTGCTTAGAATAAGTCCTAAAAGCTATTTTCTAGTAATCTTCTAGCCTAATATAAATATAGTAATATATATCTTAAAGGGGCCTCTGGCTACTGCATAGTGATTTTACCTACTTAAGTGCAACAGACCTTCTAACTCCGCGCCTCTTGACAATACATAGCCTTCGGTCACGTGATCCTTTCCTAACCATAGCCGCACTTATACGTGCCCACAGCCTCACGATCTTTAACTTCATATTGATAATAACGTGGTTTTAATAAGGATAAGGAAGAGGGAGAGGCATAAGGCCCTGCTCGCAGCAGCAGAGCTTCTTATGCTTCTACATATAAGAACCTCTTAGGAAAGACCTCTTTAGTTAAGGAGTTACCTCTTATATAGTAGTATTTATCTTTAGTACTTTACTAGAAGGTCGACCTTTTAAGTTAAGGAGTTATCTTATATAGTAGCTTTCGTAGCACCTTATTAGAAGGTTTAGCGAGGGCGTTATCATAAGAGCCTTAGTAGCCTATTTAGCTCTAATATAATTAGCCCTAGTATAGCGCGCGTCTAACTTTATATAGTAATAATTAGAGGGTTTACTTATAAGTAGGAGGAATATATAGGGTTCTTATATTATTTTCTTTAACTAGTAGAGGGTATAAGTTAAAATACCTATATAATATTTCCCGAATTATGCTTACGAACTAGGTGAATTTGTTATAGTCTTTTTGCAAAGGGGCTGCGGCGTAATTCCGAACTTAATATATCTTAAAGGTCGATCTTTAAGATCTATTTTACTCCCTAAAGCCTATCTAATAGCTTACTAATAAGGGGGAGTAGATATTAGTTCTTTAGTATTACCTTATTAAGGCCTTAATAATCTATATAAAGGTATAAGGATCTATCCTTCTTAAGTATAAAGAGAATAAGGGCGCCTACCTCGCTTATTAAGAGTTAAATCCGCTTTATTACTTACTTAATAGCAATATATTAGTAGAGCTCCTCTAGCTAGTACTTATTTAGTAAATAAATAGGCCTATATAGAGGTTTCCTTCTTTTAACTAAGTTAATAGTATATTCTATACCCTCTAGAGCTAGGTATTCCTTTACTAACTACTTATTAAATATTACCTATTTACTAAGTAGCTCTAGTAGTAATTCTATTTTACTCTCTAAGGCGTCCTCTATACCTAGGGCTTTTATTAGTAGCTTATAGGGGGTAATATTCCCTAATATATATATAATATAAGCCCTCTAGCTATTCTTAATAACCTCTTATATAAATACTAATAGCTTAGCGATATTAAGGCGCTTATATCCCTAGGTATTTATCTAAGTATTAATTATAATACCCTCCTTTCCTATAGAGTTTTATAATAAGAGGAGGTCCCCTGCTCCTTTAGGGCGGGGAGCCTTAGCAAAGGGTTACTATATCCTCCTTAGTTATCCCCTTAAGTTAATAAGGAAGAAGGTTAACTAGTATATATTCTAGCTTATTATAGAGGACTTATTAAACCCTTTTAATATAAGGGCGCGCGCTACTATAGGTTATAATTATAGGGATTTTATTAGTTAAATACTAATAATATTAACTTAGGAATAGGAATCTATATCTATTACTACTTCTTATTTAGTAATATTCTAGAGAATAATTACCTATTCTTTTATAATATCTCCCCTTAGGAAGGTATCCGGTTTTAATATAGGTATAGGGGTTACTAATATAATCCCCTAGCTTACTTATTTTCTAATAGGTCGAGTTGCTTAACCTCCCTTATAAATACGATTATATTAACCCTTACTTTCTTAGTAAATACTTAGTATCTTATTAGCGTTTTATTTATACGTTATTATTTATCTAGGTAGTCTACCCTCTTATACCCTTTCTTCTTATAGCTAAAGTATACTAAGGGGTTAAATATTATAAGTTATATACTAAGGCTAAATATAAGCCGGCCCCTATTAGATCCTTATAATATACTACTAACTAGTTAGTAAGGTATTAGGCCCTAGGTACCTCGCGTAGTCTTATAGCTAGAGCTCTACTAGCTCCCCTTTTAGCTCGCCCTTACTATAGGGGGGACCTTTAGTATATACTCTTTACTTATATATCGCTTCTTACTTTTGCTCTATAGGGTCTTATTACCCTATTAGTAATATATCTCTTATAAGTATTCTACTTTTATAGCTATATCCCTTAGTCTCTATATTTTAACCTTCTAATATTAAAGCTCCCTATATAAAAAAGGGGCTAGTTAGAAGTATAATATATAGGCCTTAGCCTTACTATCTTCTATACTAACTATACTTCAGTTCTAATATATTACTAACTATTTAATAAAAAACTATATTAGTAACTATATCTCCTTTCACTTTATTATATCTAGCTTCTTATAATACCTCTACTCTTAAAGCTCTAGGTTAATATATTATTAATAAATAAATATTATAAAGTTAGCCTAAGCTAGGTCTCCTTCTAGCCTAGCCCTATAATATTACTACTAGGTCTATAGGGACGAGCTTATCTTTATAAGCGCTTATTAGATCTATTACTCTAGCGTATTACTAGTAAATAGTTAGTATCTATGTTTAACCGCCTAGATCTAGTTACTAACCTAGTTTATAATAAAGTCCTTACCTATAGTATAATAGTTATATATAGGGGGTTTCTTATATTCTCTCTATAGGTACCTTATTACTAGGTAGTTAGTAAGTTCCTATAGTAGGGTAGTAGTTTATTCCTTATATTACTACTATTATAAATATATCTACTCTATAAGGCTCTTCTACTATCTATATAGTAATCCTATTACTTAGGTAAGGACGCCTAAGACGCTAGCTTCTTAGGGGGTCTCTAGTAGGGTGCCCTATTAGCTACTACTTACTATTTATTTATTAAGTAAGAGTAGGTCTACTTACTCTAGTGCTATCTAGGACTAGGCCTGCCCCCTTAGGGCTATCTCTCCTGCTATATTATCGCTAGGGTCGTCTATCCCCTTACTATAATATCTACGCTATATTCCTTATATCTTAAGGCTTAGTAAGCGACTAATATTATATTAGCTAAGACCTTATTTATTATATTCTATATACCTAGCCTGGAGTTTATTATAGTTAAACTCTGTTACTAATTTATTAGCGTATTATTACTAGTTTATTTTAGATATTCTAACTAGCGCTAGTTTCTCGAATTAAGGTAGAAGTAATAAAGTTATAAGAGTATAGCTATAGGCCTAAACTAGGAAGGGCTAGAATACTAAAATATAAGTATATATAGTTATATTAAACTATTACTTAACCTTCTAAGTTTCTTACTTATAGAGTTTTCTTAAGGGTATGTATATTTACTACTAATTCGCTAACGTTTTGCTAATAGCGTGGCTCTGCACCCTGCACCCGCTATTGTTCCTTACATAGTTATATTTATAAATATAAGAGGTTTATTATCTAAGAGAGGCCTCTGGCTACTATATAGTGATTTTACCTGCTTAAGTGTAATAAACCTTCTAGCTCTGCGCCTCCTAATAATATATAGCCTTCGGTCACGTGATTATAACTCTCCTAACTATAGCTATACTTATATATACCTATAGCCTCACGATCTTTAACTTTATATTAATAATAACGTAGTTTTTAATTATTTAAACTATAAAACTATTAACTTTTCTTCTTATATATTACCTATGCTATTATTAAATACCGCTTCTATTACTACTTCGTCCGCTAGCTATGCTATTATTAGCAATGCTCTCTCTATATTAAAGCAGTTAGCATAAGCTATACTTACTAACGTTCCCCTAATAGGCCTAGGCTACCTAGGCTACCTCTACTTTAGTAATATAGAGGACCTACTTAAAAAAGAGCTACTCTATAAGGTATATAATAACCTATTAAACTTCTACTACTAAGTTTACTTATTTAGCTCGAATACTATTATACTTTATAGAGTTCTCTATAGGGGTATTAAGGTAAGCCCTCTTAAGGGCTATATTAATAATATACTCTCTATATATAGTAGAGTAGTTAATAAAGGAGCGGGTTTTATTAATTATATTAAGGCTAAACTCTTTATAAATCCCCTTTATATTAATTATATTAAAGAGTATACTTTACTTAAGCTTAGTATATTTATATATAAGGTTTAGTATTAATATAGTTAAGAGATAAAGATAAGGAAGAGGGAGAGGTATAAAGCCCTACTTATAGTAATAGAGCTTCTTATACTTCTAGCTATAAGAACCTCTTAGGAAAGACCTCTTTAGTTAAGAAGTTACCTCTTATATAATAGTATTTACTTTTATATCTTATTAGAAGGTTAACCTTTTAAGTTAAGGAGTTATTTTATATAGTAGCTTTTACCTTACTAGAAGGTTTAGCGAGGGCGTTTCTAGGCTATAAGAGCCTTATTAGCCTATTTAGCTCTAATATAATTAGCCCTAGTATAGCGCGTATTTAACTTTATATAGTAATATTTAGAGGGTTTACTTACGAGTAATAGGAATATATAAGGTTCCTATATTATTTTCCTTAACCAGTAGAGGGTATAAGTTAAAATACTTATATAATATTTCCTAAATTATGCTTACGAACTAGGTGAATTTGTTATAGTCTTTTTACGAAGGGGCTGCGGCGTAATTCCGAACTTAATTATCTAATAGAGAAACTTATAAAGCTATAAATAGCTAGCTTATAAATAGCTCCTCTTTTATTACTTATAAGAGGGCTAGAAGCTCTACTTCTATAGTTAATATTATAACTATATTCTACTTATTTACCCTCTATAAGACTATCCCTCTAAATAGCTTTAAAATAAATAGTTATAAGCTGTTTCTATCTAGGGTATTATTAGTAAAACTCGCGTCTAACGCTACTTCGAGGCTTTTAGTTAATCCCTTAGGGACTCTATATTCTAGGTATTATTAAATTAGCATACTTAAGCATATAGAAGGGATAGATTTGCAATAATAAGCGGGTCCGCATATCTTTTGCTTATTTAATAATTAATAGTCTAATAAGCGCAGTGGATAAGACCATAGCCATTATAAAAGCAAGGCGCCCACGTTCGAATCCTATATAAGGCACCTATTTAAAAGGTATACTACTTTAAATAACTAGCTCTAGCCTAATCCACTAGACCTAAAGGGGCGTATGAAATTAGCGTACTTAAGCACATAGAAGGGACAGATTTATAACAATAAGCAGGTCCGCATATCTTTTACAAAGTTAGCATTAGGCACCCCTAATTGCCTAGCCCTACCGTATAAGATAGGGGTAGCTAAAAAGCGAGTTTAACTAAAAAAGCGTATAGCTTCAAATATTATATAAAAGGCAGCAAAACGCGTGCAAAGTAGTACTCTACCTAATCGGGTAAGTAGTAAGCTACTACTACTATTAAATTCTTTATATTATAAAAACTTTAATTATAAAACTCTTATCTTATTAGATTAATAAGATTTACTTAACAATAATGAAATATTTTACTTACTACTTAATATATAAAATATAAGGTAGCTTACCCTTCTTTAGTATAATTTTATTATTAATAAATATCTATAGTATTACTATAAGTTCTATAATTAGGACCAACCCTAAGGGATCTTATACGTTAAATCCTATTTTAAAACCTATTAGAGATATTTTAATTACTTATAATCTCTTACCTTATTAATTCTCACCTATATATACTTCTTACTATATTACTTAAAGAAAAAAAGGCTTAAATATATTATTATAATTACTATTTTTATTAATAGTTATAACCTTGATTTACCTAAATCTAATAAAGTAAAGGAGTACATTTAATTACTTAATCCTATTAATAAGGCTATTATACTTAGTTTAAAGGTTCTTTATAACTACTTCCTACCTACTATTTATAATAATTATATTACATATATAAAGAAGATTCTTAATATTCAACTCTACTAAAATATAATATTTAATAAGTTTAATAGTATTATAAGTAATTATATAATAAATCTTTCTATTTAACTACTTAATAGGGTTACTTTCTATTAGAAGACTTTTAAGATAGGATTATAATTTTATAATATAGTAGGTACTATTAACTTTATTATCCCTTATATCCATAACCTTATAACTACTTTAGAAGTTAGAGACCTCACCTAAGTAAATATACTTATTACTAATATAAATATAATAGTATAAAAGACCTATTAGACCGTTATTAGATATAATAACCTCTTTTATACTTTCTATATACTTTCTAATACGTATAGTTCTTAACTTTATATTAAAGATATCACTAAGCTTCTATAGTAAGTAGCTACTATATCATAAGTAGTCTACTTTATCCATACCTTTGGAGGTTAAAACTATAATATATCTACTTTTAAGAAACTTAGGTTATTAAATATAACAAAGGAAAAACTATCTTAATATTAGTTATAACTTACTAGAGAAGTTAGACATAAACTTTAAAGTTAATACTTAACTTAAAAGTTACTTTTTATTACTATCTCTTTTACTCTCTTATTAGTAACCCTCTTATTTTATAAAGTACTCTTATTTATAAGATCATATTAATTATAATAGATCCTAGATCTTAATATAATATTAAGATCCTTCTATAGATTATTAAACTTATCTTAAAGGCGTGATTCCTCTCTAAGAGTAACTATAGCTAAATTAATAAAGTTATCTCTTATTAATAAGGTATTTAAGCTAATTAGGTTATAGAATAGTAATCCTATATATAAGCACGGCTAGGTACGTATAGGGATAAGTATAAAGAGGTAGAAAGGTATAAGAATATTTGAAAATGAAATGGAGGTAAAATATATAGTTATACGAGGATATCTATAAATTTGATATAGTTTTTAAATAGAGGAGAAAGTTTAAATATAAATTAATATATATATTAAATGATAATACTATATCTAAAGCGTTAAAAGGCTAGGGCAAAAGATAGGTATAAGTAGGTACTAGTTTCGCTAAGGCCTCTTATACGCTTAGGCGTGCTTTCTTATATATATAATATTATAAAGCTTAGCGTGGTTTTAATTATACGCATATCGGCGCTTTATTATATATATATATAGCTAAGAATGCTAAGATATAGCGTTTATTTCGCTTTATTTTAACTTAAACCTTAACCTTAACTTTGCTTAAGGTATTTAAAATATATTAACCCTAGTTATATAATATTAAAAGGTATACTCTTTACGCGAAATCTAGAGTTTAATCTAAATATATGCTTTATTTTACTATATCTCCTATATTTATAGAGTTATAGTACTCTTAAGATATAATAGTAAAGTAGTAACTCTACTCTATTTCCTATATAACCCCTTAAGGTATATATATATAGATACTAAAGGTATATATAATATACCCTATAGCTAGGAAATAGCATAAGGAAAAAATATAAACCTTGTATATGTAGAGAAATAGGTATTAAGTTCGGAATTACGCCGCAGCCCCTTTGTAAAAAGACTATAATAAATTTACCTAGTTTATAAGTATAATTCGGGAAATATTATATAGGTATTTTAACCTATACCTTCTACTAGTTAGGGAAAATAATATAAGAACCTTATACGTTCCTATAACTCGTAAGTAAACCCTCTAAATATTACTATATAAATTTAGATACGCGCTATACTAGGGCTAATTATGTTAGAGCTAAACGGGCTATTAAGGCTCTCGTAGTAACGCCCTTGCTAAACCTTCTAGCAAGGTGCTATAAAAGCTACTATATAAGATAACTCCTTAACTTTAAAAGTTAACCTTCTAGTAAGGTGCTATAAATACTATTATATAAGAAGTAACTCCTTAACTAAAGAGGTCTTTCCTAAGAGGTTCTTATAGCTAGAAGTATAAGAAGCTTTATAAGCAGGGCTTTATACCTCTCCCTCTTCCTTATCCTTACCTAACTTATAATAAATCCTTAACTATATTAGTACTAGACCCTATATATAAAAACGCTAAGCTTACGCGAGGTATAACCTTTAATACTAATAACACGCGAGAGCTTATTAGAAAGTTTAGTATTAATATAATTAATAACACCTGCTCTTTTCTAACTACTCTATTATATATAGAGAGTATATTATTAATATAGCCCTTAAGAGGGCTCTTATTAATATCCCTAGAGGGAATACTTATTATTATATTATAGCTAAGTAAGTAGACTTAGTAATAGAAGCTAGGTAGGTTATTATATATTCTATAGAGTAGCCCTTCTTTAAGCAGGTCCTCTGCACTATTAAGGTAGAGGTAGCCTAGGCCCCTTAGGGGAATATTAGTAAGTACGGCTTATACTAACTAATAGAGAGAGCATTACTAACGATAGCATAGCTATGAAGGCGTTAGATAACTCGAACGAATAAGAGGACTATAAAGATAGTAATAACTAGTAGATAAAGCAGTAATAGAGGCGGTATTAGCAGCGCGGGTAGTGCGCGAGAGGAAAAGTTAATAGTTTAATAGTCTATTAAATAATTAAAAACTAAGTTATTATTAATATAAAGTTAAAGATCGTAAGGCTATAGGTACATATAAGTGCGGCTATAGTTACGAGAGGATCACGTGACCGAAGGCTATGTATTATTAGGAGGCGCGAAGTTAGAAGATCTATTGCACTTAAGTAGGTAAAATCACTATATAGTAGCCAGAGGCTGAGAAATAGGTATAATTACTAGGGAAAAAATAAAAACCTTACCTATAGAACTAGTTTAAAACCCTTAGAGGAAGGATAAACGTAGTATATATATATTTAAATAGCTTAAAGCCTTTTTATAAGGGGAACTAAGCCTAATAGTTATTTTTAATGCTTTTATAAAGAGTAATATATAGTTCTTAAAGCTTTACCTTTAGCTTTGCTTTATAGCTTTCCTTAAGCTTTGCTTTATAGCTTTATCTTATAGCTTTACCTTTTATAGTAAAGTTCTCTACTCTTTTATCTTTTAATAAATAACCTTTAGTTATAGTAAACGTATTAAATATTAAGAATAATATAAAAGCCTTTATAACCCTTTATAAATAAAGTAAGGAAAATAATGTTCTTTTTATATATTTATAATATAATAGTTTTAGTTATATTAAAGGGAACCTTTAAAGCCTTTCTATTAAGGAAAAGATTAGGATTAACCTTTATAAGCTTAAATTTACTTATACTCCTAAAGTAAACTTTATAGCTTTATATTTATATGAAAGTTTATAAGTATTTATATAGGTAGATATATATATAGAGAGAGGACTAAGCTCTTTTATATCTCTCATTCCTCTAGTATAAGGCTTTATAAGATTAAATTATAGACTTCTTCATAATATATCTTTTAACCTTTAGAAGTAAACCTTTATTATATAATAATTTCTAATAATCTCTTTATAATAATAAGTACTAACTAGATAAGTAGTTAGTTATATTATAGAGATTATGCTTATAATATAATATATATATTATTAGAAATTATTTTAAATAGCTATTCTCTTTATATTTTATATTTTCTATAGAGGTAATACGTCTATATAAATATGGATTATAAGCTTTTAGAATACTAGAGTTTATAATACTATTAATTTAATAGTATGACTTTCTATCTCCTATATCTAGAGAAGCTTCTAAAGGAAAGTAAACCTTTAAAGCCTTTTAAAATCTATATATAGAGTTTTAGTTTTTATACTATTTGAAGTCTTTTATAGGTATATAGTATAATACTTCTTATATTATTCTTAATGATAGAAGGAGTGTGTATATATTTTAATATACTTTCTCTTTACTTGTAGTAAATCATATATAGCACTTTACCCCCTTAAGGGTCTATTTAGAGTATAGAATATTAAGGTATATAGTAACCTTTTATAATTAGAGAAATACTTTATTTCTTTACTTTCTTCATATATTACCTAGTATATAAGTATTCTAAAAGTAAATAACTCTTCCTTTTAATAAGGTATTTTAACATAATATTTTAATAACTCTTTCGAGTTATAGGGGCTTTTTATTCATATTTATATTATATTTACTCTTATAGGTTTCCTTATAGTAAGGTTTTTATAGAGCCTTTTATTATATTTCTATAGAGATCTTATTAAAGTCTTATAGTCTGTCTTATTCTTTTATTTCTTATTATCTCTTTTCAAGTCCTTTTTATAGATATATTGTATTAAGATATCTCTAGTATATTACCCCCCTAAATTATATATAAGCTATAGTAATTTATATTATACTAGGCATTTCTTATTCTATTCTTTAAGTCTTTGTATACAATATCTATAGTATATTACCCCCTTAAATTATATATAGGGTATAGTAATTTAAATTATACTAGGTATGCTATATATTAAAGATACTTAATATAGTATTATTTCTTATGTTTATAAGCTTAAGTAAGTAGTTTAAATTGTATTTATCTTATATAGATATAGTAAGTCTAAGTCTTACTTAGAAGAAACATTTTATAGTAGTTTTATAGTAGATTATTATTACTTTAAATATCTTTTATAGATTCCTTTATTTAATATTCTAAAGAGGTATATCTTTTCTTTTAAATAGAAGAACCTTTAGAAATAGCTTCATATATTTTTAAGCCTTCTAAGTAATAAAATCTTTATAAAAAGAAATCGTTCCTCTTTAATATATTAAACTTATTAAAGTAAATAGAGGAATGAGATATTATTTCTATCATATATATCCTTTCTTAAGTTTAATATTTACCTCTTAGAATAAAGTATATAGAACCTTTTATTTTTATTTCCTATTTTAAAGAAGAGAGGTATATAATAACTTTAAAGAATTTCTTTCTTTTTCTTGATTTAAGAAATTAGTTATATACATTAAATTATATTTTATTATATTAGGAAGTATTCCTTTTAAAATAAAATATAGAATTACTTTATAGATATAAAGGTAATATTTTCCTTACTATATTATAATGCTATTCCTATAGTAAATAGTATAGAAATATACCTCTTCTAAAGTTCTCTTTTCCTATAAGAAATTATAATAGAATAAATATTCTTAAGGTATAAATCCTTCTTAAAATATATATCTTCCTTTCTAGTAAAGAATGTAATATTTTATAATGATATTAGTTAATTATAGAAGGATTCCTCAATTACTTCTTATATTAAGGTATTATAAGTATTTCTTTATTACCCCCTTTAACTAATAGTTTATAGTAACTTATAATATATATAAATAATATATCTCTTCTTTAATTTTAATAGAGTATAAGTTTTCTTAAGTAGTAACCTTTTAAAGACTTATTTATCTTTTAGTATAAAATACTAAATACTAAGTATATAAATAAACTATGAAGATAGATTCTTTCTTTTATAACGCCCTTATTATAGAGCTTTAATATAACGACCCGCCTAGCTTCCGCTGCTAAGTCCGCTTGCTTAGCTATAGTATAATAGCGAGTATCCCCTCTAGGGGTATTAATAAGAGCCCTCTTAAGGGCTATACTAATAATGCGCTCTCTATATATAATAGAGTAGTTAAAGAAAGAGCGGGTTTTATTAATTATATTAATACTAAACTGTCTAGTAAGCTCTTATATATTATTAGTATTAAAGGGCGTGCTTTATATAAGCTTAGCGTTTTTATATATAAGGTCTAATACTAATATAGTTAAGGAATAAGGATAAGAAAGAGGGAGAGGTATAAAGGCCTACTTATAGTAATAGAGCTTCTTATACTTCTAGCTATAAGAACCTCTTAGGAAAGACCTCTTTAGTTAAGGAGTTACTTCTTATATAATAGTATTTATAGCACCTTACTAGAAGGTTAACCTTTTAGGTTAAGGAGTTATCTTATATAGTAGCTTTATTACGAGAGCCTTAGTAGCCTATTTAGCTCTAATATAATTAGCCCTAGTGCGGCGCGCGTTCGACTTTATATAAGGGTTTACTTATAAGTAGTAGGAACGTATAGGGTTCCTATATTATTTTCCTTAACTAGTAGAGGGTATAAGTTAAAATACCTATATAGTATTTCCTAAATTATGCTTATTAACTAGGTGAATTTATTATAGTCTTTTTGCGAAGGGGCTATAGCGTAATTCCGAACTTAATAGAGCTTTAATTAATAACAGTATAATTCTCTTTATATTATAATATAGTTCCAAAGTAATATATATATATTATATCTAGATCCTTTAGAATCCTTTAAATAAATAGATCCTTTAGATTTCTTATAAATTAATTTATTTGGATTATTTAGATCGTTCAGATCGTTTAGATCGTTTAAATTGTTTAGATTATGTAGATCGTTTCAAATTATTTTCTCTTAGGTATATATTATAAATAACTTATAAAGATATAAATCTTCATTATATATAAGTTTTTATGTATGATTTACGCCTTTTAAAAGCTCTATTCTTTAATAGGTATTACTTTTTAATAAAAGTATAAAAATAGAAATAGTTTTATAATAGAAGTACTTATAACTTCCCTTTTATAAATAAGAGTAATAATATATATTTATATAGGAATTTCAATTTCTTCCTTTTAAAATAAAACTTATATAATTCTTAAGGATTTACTTAGCTTTTATAGTTTTTCTTCAAAGCCTAACGCTTTATAAATGAAGGCTTTCTTTTAAAAATATCTTAAGAAGATAACTAATTACGTAAATAAATAAAATAAGATATAGATCTTATAGAAGAGTATTTCTTTTTTAAAAGAAGTAAGTTTATAAATATTTCTTAAAGTAAATATAAATTTAAAGAGTATTCTCTTTAAGACTAACTCTTTATAAATGAAGGTTTCCTTCAAGAGATACCTTGAAAATAAATAGTTTCGTTTTAGATACAGTATAGAATAATATCTTCATAAAAGAATAAATATTTAATCTCTATCTTTTTTCTTTAAAAATATATCAAATTCCTTTTTCTAACCTTTTCTTTTAAGAGTAACCCTTTCAAGAAATAAGTAAAAGAAATAATTCTTATAAGAGAGTATAAGAGTAATATATCCTTATATCTAGGCTATAAAATCTAGGCTTATAACCTATAAGCACGGCTAGGTACCTATGGGGATAATTATAAAGAGGTAGAAAGGTATGAGAGCATTTAAGAAATAAAATATAAGTAACATATGTAGTTATATAGGGATATTTATAAATCTAATATAATATTTAAATAGAGGAGAAAGCCTAGATATAAAATAATATATACATTAAATAATAATACTATATCTAACGCGTTAAAAGTCTAGGGGAAAAGGTAGGCATAAGTAGGCACTAGTTTTACTAAGGCCTCTTATACGCTTAGGCGCGCTTTGTTATATATATATATAGCTAAGAACGCTTAGATATAGCATTTTATTTCGCCTTATTTTAACTTAAAGGTTAACCTTAACTTTACTTAAGGAATTTAGAATATATTAACCCTAGTTATATAATATCAAAGGGTATACTATTCAACGCGAGACTTAGTGTTAATTCTGAATATATGCTTTATTTTACTATATCTCCTATATTTATAGAGTTATAGCACTCTAAAGATATAATAGTAAAGTTGTAACTTTACTCTATTTCCTAAACTATATTTACTTAGATATACTTTTTTAAAACTCTTTATTATTCTCTAATACTATAAGCTTAAGTAAATCTCTATAATAAATTAAATAGTGTATATATTTACTATATTAATAGTTATAAATAGTATTTCTGTAGATAATTATTAATAGTATAATATTAAGGGCTTCTTTAAATTCCATATTAAAATACCTATAGAGACAGTTACTCTTATAAGTGAGCTTTTATTGTCAAAAGGCTATAATGCTTACTCTATTTATAATATAATAATAGACCTTTAGAACTTATAATTAAACCCTTAATTAGTTTTGCTATTAGTAAAATTACAGGAACTTAAGCTTGCCTCTATTACTCTTTAAGTTCTTAGTTATATGACTAATTTAATTCCTTTCGAGGAGAGCTTGTTCTCTACTTATTAATTTATTTATAATAATATATGTATGACTAAATATCGCTTGATATAACGTAGTCCATGAGTTAGCCGCGCATATTAGTTAACCGCGCACTTTTCCCCAGACCTGCTCAGTTATTAACTACTTCTATATTTAACGCATAATGACTCTATATGTATAATACTAATTCACTTATAAGAAGATAAAATCCTTCTTATTATTAAAGCAATCTAATTAGTATATACTATAAGCTAAAAGCTAAGTATATAGTATATAGCGAAGAACTATAGTATCCCTAAAAGCTCTTCATATAATAGAATAAATAATTAACCTCGATATAAACCTCCTAACTTTAGATATATAAACTTAATCCGATTAAGGAGAAAGTACTTCTCTAATATATTGTTGAATAAGTTACTAGAGAATATCCTTTATACCTTACTAGTATAGAAGATATAGCTAATCTCCTACTATAAGTATATAATAGTAAGCCTATTAGTAAGTATAAGATATTATATAAATATCCTATAAAGCTCTTTATAAAAAAGAGACCTATAAAATATGTAATCAATAATAATACTTGATAATATGCTATATTATATAGCATAGTATATTATAGTACTAATAATACTATCTACACTATGGATAGAAAGGTCTAGAAAGTCCTAGAAAGCCGTATCTTTAATATGCTTTCTAGCTAGAACTAAAAGGGTTTAAGCTATAACGTTAAGATAAAACTAAGCCTAAATAGACTGAATATATATATAATATACTACGTAAGCTATTGCGTAAGCGATTACGTAATAGAAGCCTCTAGAAGGCTTAAGATTAGTATAAATAACCCTCCTTTCCTCCTAGCTAGCTAGTTACTAGTTAGTAAGCCGAAATAATGCTTCTTTTAATACCCCTATTATTACCTAAGTAATGATTACGTTATATAATTACGTAACCTAAAAGTACGTAATAAGCTGGGTAGTTTATAGACTTATATCCTACTCTAAAAACCAAGTTTAATTATCTATATAATTATTAAAGGGCTCTTTAAGAGGACCTAGAGGGTATTTTAAAGTAGCTTATATTATTATATAATATAATAACTAAATACGGAATCTAAGAGAAGGACCTTTATAATTTTAATAAGACTACCTTTATAAAAGTATAATTAGTATATTAATAGTAATAATATATACTAATTAATATAGCAAAGAAAAGTCTATCTAGCCTAATAACTATAAATAAGGTATAGTTATTAAATATATTAATTTAGGCAGGTAATATATCCCTCTATTTATAATTAATAAGGGTATATATTACCTTACTAGTTAGACTATAGAATTAGGCTTTCTAAGTAACTAGGTTATTAAGCTTATTACTAATAGATAGATAGATAATTCAATAGGTTTTAACTAGATTAGATACTTTAATAAATATATTAGGAACTGCACTACGGGTATCTACTACATACTTATTATTAATAGCTATAAGAGCTATTCAGTAGCTACGCTTAATAATTATTATAAGTAGAATAATATTATAATAATTAATATATTAATATATTTATTATGCGTACTCTAGTTATTAGATATTACCTTTTATTTACCTCTAAAACGAATATATAAGAATAAAAATAACCTCTTTATCTAGGCTTCTATGAACTATATTACTAAGTCTAAGTTCTTTATTACCTTCTACTAGGCCTATAATAAGGTATTTAAGAAGGGCGTGCCTCGCGCGAGCTTAGCGTTTTCATATACGGGGTCTAGTGCTAACATAGTTAAGGAATAAGGATCAGGAAGAGGGAGAGGCATAAGGCCCTGCTCGTAGAGCTTCTTATGCTTCTAGCTATAAGAACCTCCTAGGAAAGACCTCTTTAGTTAAGGAGTTACTTCTTATATAATAATATTTATAATACCTTGCTAGAAGGTTAACCTTTTAGGTTAAGGAGTTATCTTATATAGTAGCTTCTATAGCACCTTTAGTACCTTACTAGAAGGTTAACCTTTTAGGTTAAGGAGTTATATTATATAGTAGCTTTTACCTTACTAGAAGGTTTAGCAAGGGTATTACTATAAGAGCCTTAGTAGCCTATTTAGCTCTAATAGAATTAGCCCTAGTATAGCGCGCGTCTAACTTTATTATATTTAGAGGGTTTACTTATAGCTAATAGGAATATATAGGGTTCTTATATTATTTTCCTTAACTAATAGAGGGTATAGGTTAAAATACCTATATAGTATTTCCAAAATTATACTTATAAACTAGGTAAATTTATTATAGTCTTTTTGCGAAGGGGCTGCGGCGTAATTCCGAATTTAATAAGGTATTTAATAAGGAAAATATTAAGTCTATATTCCTAAGCGCTAGAGCTTTACTATAGAATATAGATTATATTATTTAAAAGGCCTCTGGCCACTGCATAGTGATTTTACCTACTTAAGTGCAATAGACCTTCTAACTCCGCGCCTCCTAACAATACATAGCCTTCGGTCACGTGATTATAACACTAGACAGCCTCACGATCTTTAACTTCATATCGACAACAACGTGGTTTTTAATTATTCAATAGACTACGAAACTATCGACTTTTCCTCTTATACACTACCCGCGCTGCTATTTAATACCGCCTCTATTACCGCTTCGTCCGCTAGTAGTCCTCTTATTCGATCGGGTTAGCTAACGCCTTCGTAGCTATGCCGTTATTAATAACGCTCTCTCTATTCGGCGCAAGCTATACTTACTAACATTCGCCTAGGCTACCTAAGCCGCCTCTACCTTAGTAATATAGAGGACCTGCTTAAAGAAGGGCTACTCTATAGGGTATATAACGACCTACTAAACTTCTATTACTAAGTTTACTTACTTAGCTCTAATACTATTACGCCTTATAGAGTCCCCTATAGGGGTATTAAAATAAGCCCTCTTAAGGGCTATACTAATAATATGCTCTCTATATATAATAAAGTAATTAATAAAAGAGCGGGTTTTATTAATTATATTAAGGCTAAACTCTCTAGTAATCCCCTCTATATTATTTATACTAAAGGGTATACCTCGCTTAGGCTTAGTATATTTATATATAGGGTCTAGTATTAATATAGTTAAGGGATAAGGATAAGGATAAGGGAGAGATATAAGGCCCTACTCGCAGAGCTTCTTATACTTCTAGCTATAAGAACCTCTTAGGAAAGACCTCTCTAGTTAAGAAGTTACCTCTTATATAGTAGCGTTTACCTTTAGTACCTTACTAGAAGGTCGACCTTTTAGGTTAAGGAGTTATCTTATATAGTAGCTTTTACCTTACTAGAAGGTTTAGTAAGGGCGTTACTATAAGAGCCTTAATAGCCCGTTTAGCTCTAATATAATTAGCCCTAGTATAGCGCGTATCCGACTTTATAATATTTAGAGGGTTTACTTGCGAGTAGTAGGAATATATAGGGTTCCTATATTATTTTCCTTAACTAGTAGAGGGTATAGGTTAAAATACCTATATAGTATTTCCCGAATTATACCTGCGAACTAGGTGAATTTATTATAGTCTTTTTGCGAAGGGGCTGCGGTGCAATTCCGAGCTTAATATTATTTAAAAGCTTAATATATAGTTATAGATACCTATACCTCCTATAATAAACCCTTTAATACTACTACCCTAATAATTATAAATGCTCTCTAACTTATAATAAACTATTTTATAGTCTCACTTTATTAAAAGCTAGATCTCTACTTATTAAGAAAGATTATTAATACTACTTATTATTATAATTAAGTAATTACTAAAAGGTATATAAGTGATAATATACTTATTTACTCTTTTAACTAATTAGCTTTATATACTTAAGGATATAAATATAGTATTTATAAAACGCTATAGAGCTAAAAGGATATCGGTCTAGCTTAGAAGGGTACTTAATATAGAGGATTCTAAGGGTTTATTAAAAGAGAAAAAAAAATATAAATAGCTAATACCTTAAAAGGATAAGGAGGGGGGTTTTTGAAAGAGAGCCTAGCTAGCTTAAAGATATTATAATATATATAATAAGACTAGTTATAATATATAAACTTATTCTAAGGACATTAAATTATTAGGAGATTCTAATAGTAATAACTAATAATAGATTTAATATATTATAGATAAGAAATATTAGATACTATTATACATATAAGAAAAGGTACTTAGCTAACTGATATACGTAGCTAACTAATAAACCACGTTAGCTAATAAGTAGATATTTATTTATATAAATAAGAGGGTATAATAATATATTAAATTACTACGTAGCGGTGCTAATTAGAAGAGAATACATAAGGAGGATTTATTATTTATAGAAGTCGAGGTTTGAATAGAATAAAGCCTAAAGTAGGTTATTCAGCTTAAGAGAACTATATATTAAATAATTAAGAGTTACTATAAGCACTCTATATAAAACTAAATCTCTACTTACTATACTTATTCGCTTTAAAAAATTAAAAGCGGGCGCTCTACTTATATTAAATAAGAAAAGCGACTTGCTTTCTTTACTAGGAGCTACCCCTAGTATAAGACGCTAAGGTAACCTCTCTAAGATGCTGGGATACGTCGGTAGAAGGCACCTGCCTCTAGGCTCTAGCATACCTTACCTTACCTATACCTCCTCCGGGGTTTTAAATATTAATATAGTGAATTACCCTACGAGTCCCTACCCTTTAACTAATTTTCTTTTCCTAAAGTTATAACTCTATTATTCCTATCTAGTTTCTAAGAGATTCTAAGGAAAGTAACTTCTAATATAACAACTAAAGCCTACTTACTAATATTAAAAAGGAGAGTTAGTTCTTTTTCTTATTACTACTACTAATACAGCGACTTTATTACTATATTTAATATTACTACTTATATAGTTAACTTAAATATAACTCTCTACTTTACCCTCAATATTGCTCTCTACTCTACGTTTTATATATTAAATTATAGTTATAGACCTTCTAAGCCCTCCCTCTATACCTATAGAATTCTAGCTACTATATAATACTAAGCCTATGTGGAATTAGAAGGTTAATATCTATAATTTCATAAATACCTCTACTAGTTATATAAGAAGATTATAAAGACAGCCCCCTATATATATTACTAAGTTTAATACGCTTATTATAATAATATACTACTTATACTATAGAAATCTAAATATCAGAAGGGTATAATTTAAATACTTTTAAGGTAGCGCTTATAAGAGTAGCTCCTTAATAATACGCTTTGTAAAAGGGTCCCTTAGTATAAATTATATTATTCTTGATTTCCCTCCCTCTTAATCTATAGGGAGACTACTATTACTACTACCCTATAGGTATTAAGTTACTAATATATCATTTAGCTATACCAACTTAAGTATACTAATACTAATGAATAAGAATATATTAACTTTACTATAAAGTAGCTATTAGGTTTAGAGTTATACTATAGCCCCTTTATAAAAAGAACTATAATAAATTCACCTAGTTCATAGGCATAGGTTAGGAAATATTATATAGGTATTTTAACCTAGACGCTCTACTAGTTAGGGAAAATAATATAAGAACCCTATATATCCTTATTTAGAAGTAAACCCTTATATAGAGTTAAGTACGCGCTATACTAGGGCTAATTATATTAGAGCTAAATAGGCTACTAAGGCTCTTATAGTAGTACCCTCGCTAACCCTTCTAGTAAGGTGCTATTAAAGCTACTATATAAGATAACTCCTCAACCTAAAAGGTTAAACTTTTAGTAAGATAAAAGCTACTATATAAGATAACTCCTTAACATACCTTTTAGTAAAGTAAATGCTATTATATAAGAGATAACTCCTTAACTAAAGAGGTCTTTCCTAAGAGGTTCTTATAGCTAGAAGTATAAGAAGCTCTATTATAAGTAGGGCTTTATACCTCTCCCTTTTCTTTATTCCTACAACTTATACTAAATCCTTAAATATATTAATACTAGACCTTATATATAAAAACGCTAAGCCTATATAAAGTATAACCTTTAATACTAATAATATATAGGAGATTACTAGAGAGTTTAATATTAATATAATTCATTCTCTAGACCACCCCCTAGCCGCGCACTCCCCCCTAACCGCGCACTACTCCTATATAAAACTAGCATCTTTGGGAAATTATATAGAGATAGCTATAACAGTAAACTAAATAGAATTTGAGATATTAGTAGCTTATTATATATTCTCTCTAAAAAGAGAGATTCAAGTTTTTTTTAAAAGCTATATCTTAAGTAAAAGAAATATTTAAATACTTTGTATAATAATTAATAGTATTCTTAATTTAAATCTAATATATTTAATATAGAGGTTATAAAATTATGTTTTCCTCTATAAGTATAATTAAAATATAAAATATAATATTATAAGGAATAATAGCGGGTGCAGGGTGCAGAGCTAACGCTATTAGTAAAATATTAGCAAATTAGTAGTAAATATATATACCCTTAAGAAACCTCTATAAGCTAGAGACCTAGAAGGTTAAGTAATAGTTTAATATAACTATATATATCTACGTTTTAGTATTCTAACCCTTCTTAGTTTAGGCCTATAGCTATACTCTTATAACTCTATTACTTCTACCTCGATTTAAGAAACTAGTACTAGTTAGAATATCTAAAACGAACTAGTAATAGTATACTAATAAATTAGTAATAGAGTTTAATTATAATAAACTCCAGGCTAGGTATATAGAATATAACTAATAGGGTCTTAGTTAATATAATATAGGTTGCTCGCTAAGCTCTAAGATATAAGGAATATAGCGCGGACGCTATAGTAAGGGGTTAGATAACCCTAGTAATAATATAATAGGAGAGATAACCCTAAGGGGGCAGGCTTAGTCCTAGATAGCGCTAGAATAGGTAGACCTACCCTCGCTTAGTAAATAAATAGCAAGTAGTAGCTAATAGGGTACCCTGCTTAAGACCCCCTAAGAAGCTAGTATCTTAGGTATCCTTACCTAAGTAATAGGACTACTATAGAGATAGTAGGAGAGCCTTATAGAGTAGATATATCTATAATAGTAGAAGTATAATAAGTAAACTACTACCCTATTATAAGAACTTACTAACTACTTAGTAATAAGGTACCTATAAAGAGAATATAAGAAACCCCCTATATATAACTACTATATTATAGGTAAGGACTTTACTATAGACTAGGTTAGTAACTAGATCTAGGTAGTTAAAGATAGATACTAACTATATACTAGTAGTATACTAGAGTAATAGATCTAATAAGCGCTTATAAAGATAAGTACGTCCCTATAGACCTAGTAGTAATACTATAGGGCTAGGCTAGAAGGAGACCTAGCTTAGGCTAACCTTATAATATTTATTTACTAATAATATATTAACCTAGAGCTTTAAGAGCAGAGATATTATAAAAAGCTAGATATAATAAGATAAAAGGAGATATAATTACTAATATAGTTCTTTACTAAATAGTTAGTAATATATTAGAACTTAGGTATAGTTAGTATAGAGGATAGTAAGGCTAAGGCCTATATATTATACTTCTAACTAACCCTTTTTCTATATAGGGAGCTTAAATATTAGAAGGTTAAAATATAGAGACTAAGGGATATAGCTATAAAAGTAGAATACCTATAGGAGATATATTACTAATAGGGTAGCGAGACCTTGCGGAGTAAAAGTAGGAAGTAATATATAAATAAAGAGTATATACTAAGGGTCCCCCCTATAGTAAGGGCGAGCTAAAGGGGGGGCTAGTAGAGCGTTAGCTATAGAACTACGCGAGGTTCCTAGAGCCTAATACCTTACTAACTAGTTAGTAGTATATTATAGGGATCTAATAGGGCCTAGCTTATATTTAGCCCTAATATATAACCTATAATATCCAACCCCTTAGTATACTTTAGCTATAAGAAGAAAGGGTATAGGAGGGTAGACTACCTAGATAAATAACGAAATATAAATAAAATACTAGTTAGATACTAAGCGTTTACTAAGAAGGCGAGGGTTAATATAATTTAATTTATAAGGGAGGTTAAGGAACTTAACCTATTAGAAAATAAATAGGCTAGGGGATTATACTAATAACCCCTATACTTATATTAAAACTAGATACCCTCCTAAGAGGAGATATTATAAAAGGATAGGTAATTATTCTCTAGAATATTACTAAAAAAGAAGTAGTAATAGATATAGATTCCTATTCCTAAGTTAATATTATTAGTAGTTAACTAGTAAAATCCCTATAACTATAACCTATAGTAGCGCGCACCCCTATATTAGAAGGGTTTGGCCTCTAGCCACTGCATAGTGATTTTACCTGCTTAAGTGCAATAGACCTTCTAACTCCGCGCCTCCTAATAATACATAGCCTTCGGTTACGTGATTATAACTTTCCTAACTATAGCTATACTTATACGTGCCTATTAATAGCCTTATGATCTTTAACTTTATATCGATAATAACGTGGTTTTTAATTATTTAAACTATAAAACTATCGACTTTTCCTCTCGCGCACTACCTACGCCGCTAATACCACCTCTATCACCGCTTCGTCCGCTAGCTATGCCGTCGTTAGCAACGCTCTCGTCGCGCCTTATGGAGTCCCCTATAGGGGTATTAAGGTAAGCCCTCTTAAGGGCTATGCTGATAATACGCTCTCTATATATAGCAGAGTAGTTAATAAAGGAGCGGGTTTTATCGATCGTATTAAGGCTAAACTCTCTAGCGATCCCCTCTATATTATTTATACTAAAGGGCGTACCTCACTTAGGCTTAGCGTATTTATATATAGGGTTTAGTACTAATATAGTTAAGGGATAAGGATAAAGAAGAGGGAGAGGTATAAGGCCCTGCTTATAGTAGTAGACCTTCTTATACTTCTAGCTATAAGAACCTCTTAGGAAAGACCTCTTTAGTTAAGGAGTTACCTCTTATATAGTAGTATTTACCTTACTAGAAGGTCGACCTTTTAAGTTAAGGAGTTATCTTATATAGTAGCTTTTATAATACCTTACTAGAAGGTTTAGCGAGGGTATTACTACGAGAGCCTTAGTAGCCTATTTAGCTCTAATATAATTAGCCCCGGTGCAGCGCGCGTCTAACTTTATAATATTTAGAGGGTTTACTTATAAGTAGTAGGAACGTATAGGGTTCCTATATTATTTTCCTTAACTAGTAGAGGGTATAGGTTAAAATACCTATATAGTATTTCCCGAATTATACCTACGAACTAGGTGAATTTGTTATAGTCTTTTTACAAAGGGGCTGCGGCGTAATTCCGAGCTCAATTAGAAGGGTTTAATAAGTCCTCTATAATAAGCTAGAATATATATTAGTTAACCTTCTTCCTTATTAACTTAAGGGGATAACTAAGGAAGATATAGTAACTCTTTGCTAGAGCTCTCTACTCTAAAGGAGTAGGGGACCTCCTCTTATTATAATACTTTATAAGAAGGGAGGGTATTATAATTAATACTTAGATAAATACCTAGGGATATAAGCGCCTTAGTATTACTAAGCTATTAGTATTTATATAGGAGGTTATTAAGAATAGCTAGAGGGCTTATATTATATATATATTAGGAAATATTACTCCTTATAAGCTACTAATAGAAGCCCTAGGCGAGGGGAATACCTTAGAAGGTAAAGTAGAATTACTACTAAAGCTACTTAGTAAATAAGCGACGTTTAATAAGTAGTTAGTAAAGGAATACCTAGCTCTAGAGGGTATAGAAAATATTATTAACTTAGTTAAAAGGAAGAAACCCCTATATAAGCTTATCTACCTACTAAATAAGTACTAGCTAGAGGGGCTCTACTAATATATTACTAATAACTAAGTAATAAAGCGGATTTAACTCTTAATAAGCGAGGCGGGCGCCCTTATTCTCTTTATACCTAAGAAGGATAGATCCTTATACCTTTATATAAATTATTAAGGCCTTAATAAAGTAATACTAAAGAACTAATATCTACTCCTTCTTATTAGTAAGCTATTAGATAGGCTTTAGGGAGCGAAATAGATCTTAAAGATCGACTTTTAAGATATATATTATTATATCTATATTAAGCTAGAAGACCGCTAGAAGATAGCTTTTAGGACTTATTATAAGTACTTCGAATATACTATTATATTATTTAGACTTATAAACGCCCTAGTAACGTTCTAGGCGTATATTTACTAAGCGCCTACTAAGCTACTAGATACTTATTATATTACTTATATAGATAATATTATAATCTACTCTAAGATAAGAGAGTAGTATATAAAGGACCTTTACTAAGTGCTCTATAGGCTTTGCTAGTAAGCGCTATATACTAGGCTTAATAAGTATAGGATTAACTAATAATAAGTAGAGTTCCTAGGGTATATTATTATACTTAAAGGTATATTAATAAACTAAACTTATATCTAAGCTATTATTAAATAGAAGCCGCTTAAAAGATATAGGGAGGTCTAAGTCTTCCTAAGATTCTATAATTTCTACTATAAGTTTATTATAAGCTATTTAGGTATTATAGCCCCTATAACGTCCCTACTAAAGGGTAGTAAGAATAATAAAAAGGGAAGCGAATCTTATTAGCTAGAAGAGGCCTAATAGGGCTTTAAATAGCTCTAAGCTACCTTCTACTTAATAACTATTCTCTAATATTAGGACCTAACCTACGAAATAAGGGTTAAAACGGATACTTCTATAAAAGCTATATCTAATATCCTATTATAATATATTAATAGCTAGTAGTAACTAGTTACTTACTATTTATAGAAGCTTAGTAATACTAAGTAGTACTAGGGAGTAAGCTAATAGGAGCTTCTTATTATAATTAAAAGCCTAGATTACTAGGCTTATTACCTTTAGGGTATATTAAAAAGGTTTATAATCCTAACGGATTACTAGGCGCTAAAAGGAGTTATTACTATATTAGCGCGGGATCTTTAGGGAAAGCTTACTAGATAGGTATATAAACTCTTAGCGTTTAACTTTAACCTAGAGTATAAATTAGGGGTTATAGACCTAGTAGATAGGCTATCTAAGAGGCTAAACTATATAGAATAGGAGGTAAAATATAATAATATACTCCTAACCTTAGTAAGGAAGCTAGGGTTTATTAGTAACCTACTAATAGACCTCTAGATAAGTATTACTACTTTATAAGGTAATATAGAGACCTTAAAAGTATTTATTAATACTATAAGAGCTAGTATAAAATAACGCCCCTTCTAGATAGATAGCTCTAGGTGTAGAGACGCCTTAGTCTCTAGTTAGTATAGCGCTTTATAATATATTAATATTACTATAACTATAATAGCTATAATAACCTAATACTAAAGAGTAAGGGAAGACGCGGAGAACGCTTAGCGAGAAGTTATTAACCTAAAGGACTCGCTTAGAGCTAGGGTTACTATAGTGTAATAATATATCCTATACTAAGTTATAAGGGAGCTTATAATAGGTAAAATAGCATATAGTTAGTAACCCTCTAAAGTAATAGAAAGTCTCGTCTATAGACTATAAGCTAATAACGTATACTACTAGACTTAATTAGAGAGGGTATATAGACTAGCTAGCGATTATAGGGGCTATATAATTAATAGCTATAGAACCTCGTTCTATAAGGGAAGGTTAGAGATACCCTAGGAGAGGTCCCTAAGACTTAAAATCCTTGGTAATACTATGATAACTACAGGGCGGGTTATATAGGGGTAAATAAGACTACTAAGTTAATCTTAAGGAAGTTCTATAAGCTAAACTTAGCTATAAATATATATAATTACGTTATAGGGTGCTATATATACTAAGGGATCCGGGTTCCGAGGTATAAGCCCTATAGAAAGTTATACCTACTACCCCTCTTAGCGCACCTATTTTAAGAAATTAGTATAGACTTTATTACTAGACTACTACTAAGCTATTAGTATAAAAGCGGGGAGTATAACGTAGTTCTTATTATTATATACTAGATAACTAAGTTCGCTATATTTATCCTAATAATAAAGCGGCTAATAGCTACTAAGTTAGCATAGAGTATCTATAAATAGATCGGGTGCTATTTTAATAGCCTAGAGGGTATTATTAGCAACTAAGATAAGCTCCTTACTAGCTAATTTTAAGAGGAATTTATAAGAGAAAGGGCTATTAAGCGCTACCTCTCTACTATATATTGCCCCTAGATAGATAAGTAGTCTAAAAGTATATACTAGATATTAGAAAAGTACCTACGAGTATATACTAGCGACTTGCTATAAGAATAGGCTATCTAGTTACCTAAGGCTAAGTTTATATATAATAATAGTTACTATAGTACTACTAGCTACTTACTAATAGAAGCTTTATATAGCTACTACTTGCGTTATATAGAATATATAACCCCTGCGAATAGGGTTATAATATAGGGCGTAAGGGAGCGAATTAAATATATCTTAAGGCTTTATAAGAGGGCCTAGGAATAGTAGTAGAAGGCTACTAAGGCGTAAGCTAAGTATTATAACGCGAGGCATAAGGAATAGACCTACTATTAGGAATAAGTTATTAGGCTATTAATAAAAAGCTTCTAGTTTAAGAATAAAAAAGTAATACCTAGGTTTATATAGGTAGCTATTATAAAACTAATTAGTATATAAGCTTATAGAGTTTATCTACTACTATAATACTAAAGGATATATAATATATTCTTAGCTACTTTATTAGAGCTATAGGATAATTACTAAGTAAGTAGCGAGGGCTTACTTATATACCTAGAGCTTAAGGATAAGCTAGAGGAATAGGAGGTTAAAGAGATTATTATATAGTAAGGTATTAGTAATAATATATAATACTTAGTTAAGTAGGTAGGATAGCTTATAGAATATAATATATAGGAGCCTATAGAGAACTTAGCGAACGTATAAGAGGCTATTTATAAGTTTAATAGATAATATAAGAGGGCTTATAAGAAGTAAGATAACTAGTTATTAAAACTACTATAATAGGTTAGTAATTATAGATTATAAGACTATAAAATAAAACTTATATTAGAAGTAAAGTATTAATTAAATTAAGTAGCGAATTATTACTAAAGCTATAGTAAAAAGGGGTATTATCCTATAAAAAGGGAAAAGAGCCAACTATCTAATTAGTTATTAATATCTTAGGATAGCTATAGGGGTAACTACTATAACCGCTATAACTACGAGTAGTACTACTATAATTACTATAGTAACTAGTTACTAAACTAGTGCTATTAGTATCCCTATTATAGCTACCTATAGGCTAACTACTAGATAACTTACTATTAGCGCTACTACCTAACTCGCTACTAGAACTATTACTATTAGAAATAGTAATAATAACCTTAGCTCTCTTAGTTTTCTTTACTAACTCTTCGCTACTACTTTAGCTATACTTAGTAGAGGTATTAAGGTAAGAGGCGCGGGAGATAGGGCGAGCACTAGTAATAGTAATAAAGCAGGAGGGGATATTATTAGTAATATATTTAGTAAGATTTTCCTAAAGCTCCTTACAAAACCTAGGGAAAAAGGTAATATTACGCTTATAGGTACATATAGGGACTAGCTTTATTAAAGGGTTATTAAGTAGGTAGTTAATCTTATTATAGAGGTAGTTAATAGGACTATTATTATAAATATATACTAGCTAGGTAGCGTTTAGGCGCTAAAGAATATTAATACTATTATAAAGGGTATTAACCTAAAAACTAGTAGTTAGTAGGATATAATTAGCGAGGGAATAGCGAGTAATAGCCTATATAGACTAGGATATTAAGCGCGAGGTGCTTATAGATTAAGGCGAGCTCCTAGAGCTAAAGCTACTCTATATTATAACTACTACTACTAGTAATAGGATTATAGATAAGCTTAATAATATACTTCTATATTACTAAATAGTTACTAAGTATAGCTAGAATATAGCCTCTGGCTACTGCATAGTGATTTTACCTGCTTAAGTGCAATAGACCTTCTAACTCCGCGCCTCCTAATAATATATAGCCTTTAGTTATATGATCCTCTCCTAACTATAGCTATACTTATATATGCCTATAGCCTCACGATCTTTAACTTTATATTAATAATAACGTGGTTTTTAATTATTTAAACTACGAAACTATTAACTTTTCCTCTCGCGTACTACCCGCGCTGCTATTAAATACTACCTTTATTACTACTTTCTATAGTATTATTAGTAACGCTCTCTCTATTTAGCATAAGCTATACTTACTAACGTTCGCCTAGGCTACCTAGGCTACCTCTACCTTAGTAATACGGAGGACCTGCTTAAAAAAGGGCTACTCTATAGGGTATATAATAACCTACTAAACTTCTACTACTAAGTTTACTTACTTAGCTCTAATATTATTACGCCTTATAAAGTCCCTTATAGGGGTATTAAGGTAAGCCCTCTTAAGGGCTATACTAATAATATACTCTCTATATATAGTAGAGTAGTTAATAAAGGAGCGGGTTTTATTAATTATATTAAGGCTAAACTCTCTAGCGATCCCCTCTATATTATTTATACTAAAGGGCGTGCCTCGCTTAGGCTTAGCGTATTTATATATAGGGTCTAGTACTAATATAGTTAAGGATTTATTATAGGTTCGGTAAGGATAAGGATAAGGGAGAGGTATAAAGCCCTACTTATAGTAGTAGAGCTTCTTATACTTCTAGCTATAAGAACCTCTTAGGAAAGACCTCTCTAGTTAAGGAGTTACCTCTCGTATAGTAGTATTTATAATACCTTTAGTATCTTACTAAAAGGTTAACCTTTTAGGTTAAGGAGTTATCTTATATAGTAGCTTTTCTAGGCTATAAGAGCCTTAGTAGCCCGTTTAGCTCTAATATAATTAGCCCTAGTGCGGCGCGCGTCCGACTTTATATAAGGGTTTACTTATAAGTAATAGGAACGTATAGGGTTCTTATATTATTTTCTTTAACTAATAGAGGGTATAGGTTAAAATACCTATATAGTATTTCCCGAGTTATGCTTGCGAACTAGGTGAATTTATTATAGTCTTTTTACGAAGGGGCTGCGGCGTAATTCCGAGCTTAATAGCTAGAATATAATAATAATAAAGAGGGGTTAGGATATTATTATACTACTAGATCTAGATCTAGTAGAATATATTCTAAATTATCTAGGCTATACCTTAAAGCTCCTAAGGGACCTAAAAAACGTTAATATATAGCAACCTATTAGCAAATTAGTAGAGACTTATAGTAGTATATTTCTTCTTATTAAAGTTATAATAAATATACTTCTATATATACTCGCTATATATATAGTAAAAGTAGATAATATTCTAATATATTTTATAAAGATAGCTAAAGTAAGAGTAGCTACTATTAGTATTACTAGTAAGATTACTAGAAAGAATCTTAGGATTATAGAGGTATTTTATAAGAACTACGCCTATATATATAATATAAGATATTATAGAGAACTATTAGCGAGAGCCTAGAAAGGGATATAGATAAGATTAGAAGAAAAAGGGAGAGAACTTAATAATTATAATAAAAGCTTATAAAATAAGTATTAAAATAGGAGAGGTAGCTAGACTAAAAAGGATTATAAAGAGGAGAAATTCTAACTAGGTTAGAGACCTTAAAAAGAAGACGCCTTTTTGTATTTTAAGTTACTAGGTAATAAGGCTAAATAATTACTAGTTATATACTACTAAATAATTATATAACTATTAGTAACTAATTAAATAATAATAATAATAATTAAAATTAAAAAATACCTATAACGCGCTAGGAAAATAGAAATATATTATTTACTTTAACTACCTAGATCTAGTATAGAGGGCGAGACTAAATAATATAATAAAGGCATAGAGACGCTACCTTATAGTTAGTAATAATATCTATAATAATATAGAGCTATATTACCCTACTAGTACGCCTTAGGGACTAAGGCTTTAGAGGGGGGGGGTAATTATAAGGAATAATAGCAGGTATAGGGTGCAGAGCTAACGCTATTAGTAAAATATTAGCAAATTAGTAGTAAATTTATATACCCTTAAGAAAACTTTATAAGCTAGAGACCTAGAAGGTTAAGTAATAGTTTAATATAACTACGCATACCTACGTTTTAGTATTCTAACCCTTCCTGGTTTAGGCCTATAGCTATACTCTTATAAATATTAAGTTAGGTTTTATATTATATATTTATTATATAGCTTAAAAGTAATAAAACCTTAGAAATTAAATCTTGAGAAAATAGACTTATTTAAGAGATTTTAAATTTTAGTTATAATAAATTAAGAAAAGATATATATCTCAAAACTAGGCTTATAGAAGTAAACTAGAATATTTTCAAAATATAACTTAAGAGCTTAACTTAATATCTATCTTAATTAATTTAATATATAATACTACTAAAATACCTTAAAACTTAAATAATATAGGATATATTATAAATATTAAAGAAAGCTAAAAGGATTTAAGACGCTTCTATTTTTTAAGTATCTATATAAGCTTTACTATAGTTCTTTAGACTTTTACTAAATTAATAAGTAGGTGCGCGGCTAGGGGGGGGGGGGGGGTGCGCTGCTAGGTAGTAGTCCGACTTAAAACCTACTCCTTCTTTAACTACTCTATTATATATAAAAAGTATATTATTAATATAGCCCTTTAGAGGGCGTTTAGTAATACCTCTAGAGGGGATATTTATAATTATATTATAACTAAATAAATAGACTTAGTAGTAGAAGCTAGGTAGGTTATTATATACCCTATAGAGTAGCCCTTCTTTAAGTAAGCCTTCTATATTACTAAGGTAGAGGTAGCCTAGCCTTATGAGAAGTTAGTAAGGATAGCGTTTACTAATTATAATATAGAGAGAGCGTTACTAATAGTAGTATAACTAGCGGATAAAGTAGTAATAGAGGTAGTATTAGTAGCGTAGGTAATATATAAGAGGATAGGTTAATAGCTTTATACTTTAAATAACTAAAAGCTACGTTATTATTAATATAAAGTTAAAGATTGTGAGGCTTTAGGTATATATAAGTGCGGCTATAGTTAGGAGAGGTAGTTAGTAACTTAGGAGGTTATTAGGCTAGGCTTATAATCACGTGACCGAAGGCTATGTATTATTAGGAGGCGCGGAGTTAGAAGGTCTATTATACTTAAGTAGGTAAAATCACTATATAGTAGCTAGAGGCTAGAAAGTAACTATAACTCCGCCCTTAGCTTAAAGATTATAAAGTTATATTCTTTTTTAATAAGGCTTAGGCGATAAATAACCCTATATAAAAGAGATAGATTTTAGTCTATAATATTAAGGATCTTAAAACTTTTATATTACTTTTAAAGAAGCTATATAGCTAGATACTTTCGAGCTACTTTATAAAAAGTTAAAAAGGCTCTAGCTTTATATAAGAGAAGGGCTAGAGCGGTATTTTAATATATATATATATATTTTTATCCTGCTTATAGTTAGGGCGTTTAATTATAAAGCTCTTAATAGGTATAAACTATTTTAATAGGATAACGCGCCTTATTATAATACTAAAGATATAAGGTTTACTATATAAAAGAAAGATATAAATAACCTTAAGTAGCTACTATACTTATAAGATCTTAATCCTATTAAGAATATATAGTTTTGAATAAAGGACGTTTTTAATAATAACTACGATATATAGTATCTTAACTAGCTAGAGCTATATATAGTAATTTAGGCTATATAGCATTAAAAAAGCTAGCTTACTTAATAGTCTACTAATTCTAACTAGTTATTACGTTAGGTAGTAATAGTATTAGCAACTGAATATATTATATAAAGTACGCTAACTTAGAAGCATTAATACTATATTAATCTTATACTATTTAGGTATGCCATTATAGGGTAATCTGCACGCTAATATTTAAGACCCCGGAGGAGGTATACCTTATATACTCATAAGGATCCTATGCGTAGTTAGAGGTTAGGAACCGGGGTTAAACGAGCGTATTAATTATAGTTATATAAGCAAAGCTATCCTTAGACCTAATTATAATAAGATCTATACTCCTATTATATACTTCTATATATTATTAAGCCCTTATATTATAAATTATACTCCTAACCTATTGAGTTCGGAATTACGCCGCAGCCCCTTCGTAAAAAGACTATAATAAATTCACCTAGTTTATAACTATAATTTAGGAAATACTATATAAGTATTTTAACTTATATCTTCTATTAGTTAAGGAAAATAATATAAGAACCCTATATATAAGGTAGTTAATAGGACTATTATTATAAATATATACTAGCTAGGTAGCGGTTTAGGCGCTAAAGAATATTAATACTATTATAAAGGGTATTAACCTAAAAACTAGTAGTTAGTAGGATATAATTAGCGAGGGAATAGCGAGTAATAGCCTATATAGACTAGGATATTAAGCGCGAGGTGCTTATAGATTAAGGCGAGCTCCTAGAGCTAAAGCTACTCTATATTATAGCTATTACTACTAGTAATAGGATTATAGATAAGCTTAGTAATATACTTCTATATTACTAAATAGTTACTAAGCGTAGCTAGAATATAGTAATAATAAAGAGGGGTTAGGATGCTATCGCGCTACTAGATCTAGATCTAGTAGAATATATTCTAAGTTATCTAGCCTACGCTCTAAAGCTCCTAAGGGACTTAGAAAACGTTAATATATAGTAACCTATTAGTAAATCAGTAGAGACTTATAATAGCGCATTTCTTCTTATTAAAGTTATAATAGATATACTTTTATATATACTCGCTATATATATAGTAAAAGTAGATAATATCCTAATATATTTTATAAAGATAGCTAAGGTAAGGATAGCTACTATTAGTATTACTAATAAGATCGCTAGAAAGGATCTTAGGATTATAGAGGTATTTTATAAGAACTATACCTATATATATAATATAAGATATTATAGAGAGCTATTAGTAAGATACTAGAGAGGGATATAAGTAAGGTTAGAGGAGAGAAGGGAAATAACTTAGTAATTATAATAAAAGCTTGCGAAATAAGCGCTAAAATAGGAGAGGTAGCTAGACTAAAAAAGATTATAAAGAGGAGAAATTCTAACTAGGTTAGAGACCTTAAAAAGAAGACGCCCTTTTATATTTTAAGTTACTAGGTAATAAGGTAAAATAATTACTACTTATATACTACTAAATAGTTATATAACTATTAGTAACTAATTAAAAAATAATAGTAATAATTAAAATTTAAGAATACCTATAACGCACTAAGAAAATAAAAATACGTTATTTACTATAACTACTTAGATCTAGTATAGAGGGCGAGAGTAAATAACGTAATAAAGGCGTAGAAAGGCCGCCCTATAGTTAGTAACGATATCCGTAATAACATAGAGCTATATTACCCTACTAGTACGCCTTAGGGACTAAGGCTTTAGAGGGGGGGGGGGGTAATTATAAGGAATAATAGCAGGTATAGGATATAGAGCCAACGCTATTAGCAAAATATTAGCGAATTAGTAGTGAATATATACCCCCTTAAGAAAACTCTACAAGCTAGAGACTTAGAAGGTTAAGCAATAGTCTAATATAACTACGCATACCTACGTTTTAGCATTCTAGCCTTTCCTAGCTTAGGCCTATAGCTATACTCTTATATCTTTTTATAAAGGGGCTGCAGCGTAATTCCAAACTTAATATACTTAAAGAAATAGATATGTTTATTAGGATTTATAATAAGGATAATTACCAAATAAGTAAATAGTATAGTATACCTTTTATATAATACTCTCTTCTTAATATATAATCTTTTATATACCTCCTGCTCTTATTAGAGCTATATATATTAAGAGAGATAATAAAAAGTAGAAAGTAAGTATATTATAAACTATACTAAGGAGTAGCTATTTGTTTTTATAGCTTATATATTACTTAAAATCTATAGGTACCTTATAAAGAAGATGAATAAGGAGATCTTTTAAAGATTAAAAGTAATCCTTAATAACTACCTTATACTATATTTGGAAGTTTTATCTACTAAGTCTAGCTATAGCTACCTCTATCTAACCTTAAAATAAAGGCGTAAATATACTAATAAATACCTATTTTTACTAGCTACTAGCTAGAGCCTTATTATATATATAAGGCTTATTAGTAAAGAGCTAATAAGAACTAATAAGAGCTAGTAAGAGCTAATAAGGGCTAGTAAGAGTAGTATAGACTAAACTAAGCTATATAGACCTATATTTATCTAGACCTAGGATAAGTTAACTTACTTCTTTCAAAGACTAATTACATCTAGGCTTTTAATATATAGGGGTTTAATAGTAATAAAAGAGTTCTTTTTGTTAGGTAGGCCTAGCTTCCTGAAAGATAAAGATTTACCTTCCTAACGGAAGGCATAGGTATATTTATAGATCTAACCTTTGCTCTAAACTTTCTTATCATATTTATTAAATATATCTCCTAACTAATAATACTATTCTAATACTCCTTCTTAAAAGTAACTTATATACTAAGGAAGTTACTAGGTACCCTAAGGTTATTAACCTTAATCTTATTACTTATATACTAATAGATAGCGCTAAGACCTACTTCTAGTCTATTTATTAGAATATCATTAATATATATTACTATTAACCATTAGAAGTCCAATTATAGTAAGTTATATTATCTAAATACATTAATATAAATTCTATATACTAGAGGATCTCTTATAACCTCTTTTCCTATTACCTCCCGCCCTAGTATAACTTATATAGAGCCTTATAGAGCCTAATAACCTATTCGTAATCTACTTTATATTTATATAAACTTACTAACTAGATGTATTAAAGGCTTATAAAGAACTCGTTAATGAAAAATAAAGATATTCTATATACTACTTCCTCTAGCTCTCTAGTTAAGTAAATGCTAATAAAGTCCTATTATTATATAAGATACCCCTTCTTATATATATATACTAGTAGGATATATTATAATACTATTTAAGATATTAAGGTATGTATTAGGTCTAGTAATACGTAGAGACGTATAGAACGCCTCTTATTATAATCTATACCTTATACTTTATAAGTATGCTATAAGCCTTCTTATACTTCTATACCTGGTTAGCTATAACGTAGAGGCTTTTCAGAGCCTGTTTCTTATTTATAAACTATAAAACTCCCTTCTTAACTAAAGTATATATCTTATTAAATATTATCTCTACTTATAACTACTAATTATTTATAGGTCTATTATATACTTTTATAATACTTATTAGGTCTAGGTAAGGCTATAAAGATATTTCTAATTTACTTCTAAGGGGGTCTTATTTAAAAGCTATAATATAAGTATATACTATATATTTCTCCTCTAGAGAGCTAGTCTCTCTAATTTATAGATATACTCTATATATCTACTCTATAATAGTATATATATAGCGTTATCGCTATAGCCCCTAAATAGGTAGTAATATCTACTAGCGCTCTACAAGCTCTATTATAGGTCTATAAAGAAAAGTATTAGAATAAATAATAATCCTATCTTATTATAATACCTATATCCTATATACTTAGTCTCTATAATAACTAACATAGAACTTTTTCTTAATTTATATAGTAATCTTTTTACTCTTTACGTATATCTCTAGATGAATATAAATAAAATATATATTTATAATAGCCCTTAGCTAACTTATATTAGATATATAGTCTCCTCCTCAGGTTAATAACCTATTATAAAGCGCTTAAATAGGCGTCGTACTTAATACTACTATAATAAAGGAGTAATTCAGAATATGAACTACTATTATAAGTAAAAATAGCTATAGTTCTACCAGGACCTTAAGTTTAATACTTAAAGCATATACTTTACTTAATATAATTTAAATTACGCGCTCTGTAATATTATTTCATTTATATATATATATAGTAATAAAGACTCTACTCTTATCCTTTTATTCTATAAAATAGCTTTAAGATAGGTCACTATAAGCTTTCCCGTATTATTTATATAAATAACCCTTACTATTATACTAAAGGCGTTCTTCTATCCTTAGAGAGACTTTTATAGTTAGCGCGCTAGCTTATCCTTTATATCTCTCTAATATAATTAGCCCCGGTGCAGCGCGCGTCCGACTTTAGATAGTAATATTTAGAGGGTTTCCTTCTAAGTAGGAATATATAGGGTTCCTATATTATGTTTCTTAACTAGTAGAGGCTATAGGTTAAATTATCTTTATAGTACTTTATAAGAATACCGTAGGTATAACTTAATTATTTCTATTATAGGCTTATAAACTTCGAATAAACTCTAATAAAGACCTATAGTATATATAGTGTTATATCTATAAGATATATCTTTCATAATATACTAATAACTATAAAACATAAACTAATAATTATAATAATATTTTCTTTAGGAAATAATTACTTGAAAAGTTTATATAAATTCTAATCTTAATAATCACCTTATATATATTAATAGTCCTTATACTTATAGCTATAAAGATATAAAAGAAAATAGTGCACGGACCACCTAGTGATCCAAGCACAATTCTACTTAATAAGCTTAATAATTAGCCATTTAACAGCTATGTTTTAGAATATCTTTCCCCTTACTTACTAAGGGAACGATTTATAACTTAGAAATAATATTAACAATATCAATTAATTTATTCTAATAAATATCCGTTAAGATGCTTCCTTATGCTTAAACTTAGTAGCTTTAATTATAACTGAACCTAGCTTATTAATATCTATTATTTAGGCTGCTTTTCAGTCCCCTTCGCTACCTATATGCCTATTCTTATATATTTCCTAAATTATACTTACGAACTAGGTGAATTTATTAAAGTCCTTTTATAAAGGGGCTGCGGCGTAACTGTGAACTCAATCCTTTATATCAATAAAGATAATTACTTAGAAGTCTATCTTATTATCTATAACTAATAAAAAGTATTTAAAATACTTTATTAGCTTTATTTCTCTAATATCTATATAAAGAATATCTCCTACCCTCTCTATAAAGGGCCTAAATACATATAGAGATTATTATAAATCTTTAATAGATTATATATTTTATATAGCTATAGGATTACTAACTTAGGGTTTATAATATAACCCTTTATTATCTTAATAGACTTCTTTATCTCCCTAAAGCCTAGGTACTCTAGCTTATAATACTAGAGCTCTAATCTAGTCCTCTACTATATAGCAAATATAATTTGTATACTTAAATCCTATTTATAAGTAATATTAAAGTTAAATCCTTATTATCAAAAATAATTATTAATTAATACTTACCTATTAGCGCCTATTAGTTAGTTCTTATTAAAGTAACCTCTATTAAGGTATAGTTTCTTATTATCAAATATTTTAACCAGAAGGCTTAGTATATAAAGGATATCTTATAGCTATGTTAATTCCTTATTATTAAAGCGCAGGGTAATTATACTTATATACCTCGAATAGATATTACCTTCTCTTATACAAATCGCATATAGAGTGGGTAATAGCATATACTATAATTATTATACTATAATATATTATTAATTATATGTAAACTTATGCCTGTATCCTATAGCTAAGCGCTACTACTATACTTTGTTATCTTTAGAATGATCTCGTTATGTTAAGTCTCTGTAGACTTCTCTATTTATACCAAGTATACCATTAGGTTATTCTAAGCTATTTAAAAGTTATCTAAGTTTATAAATATATAGTAAACTTACTCTAATATCTTCTAACCCTCTTTTATAAACTCCTTCTTAAGTATATCTATCTTATTATTACTACTTAGCGATATTAATAAACTCTTTTCCTTAGGACTATAATTAGAGTAATTTTGTTATATAATATTAGCGTGCTTATAATTATAATAACTATAAGAATGCCGTAGATATATCTCAATAACTTCTATTATAACCTTATAAACCTTAAGTAAACTATAATAAATAACTATAATATATATAGTTATTAAGCTCGGAATTACGCCGCAGCCCCTTCGCAAAAAGACTATAACAAATTCACCTAGTTCGCAGGTATAATTCGGGAAATACTATATAGGTATTTAACCTATACCCTCTACTAGTTAAGGAAAA
>JAVHLU010000394.1:0-62727 GCA_036785755.1 Colletotrichum ledebouriae
AAGATAAGCTCCTTACTAGCTAATTTTAGGAGGAATTTATAAGAGAGAGGGCTATTAAGCGCTACCTCTCTACTATATATTACCCCTAGACTAATAGGTAGTCTAAAAGGATATACTAGATATTAGAGAAGTACTTATAAGTATATACTAGTAACTTACTATAAGAATAAGCTATCTAGCTACTTAAGGCTAAGTTTATATATAATAATAGTCGCTATAGCACTACTAGCTATTTACTAATAGAGGCCCTATATAGCTACTACCTATATTATATAGAATATATAACCCCTATAAATAGGGTTATAGTATAGGGTATAAGGGAGCGAATTAAATATATCTTAAAGCTTTATAAGAGGGCTTAGGAATAGTAATAGAAGGCTACTAAGGTATAAGCTAAGTATTATAATATAAGGCATAAGGAATAGACCTACTATTAGGGATAAGTCGTTAAGCTATTAATAAAGAACTTCTAGTTTAAGAATAAAAAACTAGCGCCTAGGTTTATATAGGTAGCTATTATAGAACTAATTAGTATATAAGCTTATAGAGTTTATCTACTATTATAATACTAAAGGATATATAATATATTCTTAGTTACCTTACTAGAACTATAAGATAATTACTAAGTAAGTAGCAAAGGCTCGCCTATATACCTAGAGCTTAAGGATAAGCTAGAGGAATAGGAGATTAAAGAGATTATTATATAGCAAGGCGTTAGTAATAATATATAGTACTTAGTTAAGTAGGTAGGATAGCCTATAGAATATAATATATAAGAACCTATAGAGAACTTAGCGAACGCATAAGAGGTAGTTTATAAGTTTAGTAGATAATATAGGAGGGCTTATAAGAAGTAGGATAATTAGTTATTAAAATTACTATAATAGGTTAGTAATAATAGATTATAAGACTATAAAATAAATCTAAGTTAGAAGCAAAACGTTAATTAAATTAAGTAGCGAATTATTACTAAGGCTATAGTAAAAAGGGGTATTATTTTATAAAAGGGGAAAAAGAGCTAACTATCTAATTAGTTATTAACTTCTTAGGATAGCCACGGGGGCGACTATTATAACTACTATAACTATAAGTAGTACTACTATAACTACTATAGCAACTAGTTGCTAAACTAGTACTATTAGTATTACTACTATCGCTACCTATAGGCTAACTACTAGCTAACTCGCTACTAGTACTACTACCCGACTCGCTATTAGAACTATTATTATTAGAGATAGTAATAATAACCTTAGCTCTCTTAGTCTTCTTTATTAACTCTTTGCTACTACTTTAGTTATACTTAGTAGGGGTACTAAGGTAAGAGGCTTAGGAGATAGGGCGAGTACTAGTAATAATAATAAAGTAGGAGGGGATATTATTAGTAGTATACTTAGCGAGATTTTCCTAGAGCTCCTTATAAAACCTAGGGAAAAAGGCGATATTACGCTTATAGGTATATATAGGGACTAGTTTTATTAAAGGGTTATTAAGTAGGTAGTCGATCTTATTATAGAGGTAGTTAATAGGACTATTATTATAAATATATACTAGCTAGGCGGCGTTTAGGCGCTAAAGAATATTAATACTATTATAAAGGGTACTAACCTAAAACCTAGCAGTTAGTAGGATATAATTAGCGAGGGAATAGCGAGTAATAGCTTATATAAACTAGAATATTAAGTACGAGGTGCTTATAAATAGAGGCGAGCTCCTAGAGCTAAAGCTACTCTATATTATAGCTACTACTACTAGTAGTAGGATTATAAATAAGCTTAGTAATATACTTCTATATTACTAAATAGTTACTAAGCGTAGCTAGAATATAGTAATAATAAAGAGGGGTTAGGATACTATTATACTACTAGATCTAGATCTAGTAGAATATATTCTAAGTTATCTAAGCTATACCCTAAAGCTCCTAAGGGACTTAGAAAACGTTAATATATAGTAACCTATTAGTAAATTAGTAGAGACTTATAGTAATATATTTTTTCTTATTAAAGTTATAATAGATATACTTCTACGCGTGCTTATTATATATATAGCGAAGGTAGATAATATCTTAATATATTTTATAAAGATAGCTAAGGTAAGGATAGCTACTATTAGTATTACTAATAAGATTACTAGAAAGGATCTTAGGGTTATAGAGGTATTTTATAAGAACTATACCTATACGTATAATATAAGATATTATAGAGAGCTATTAGTAAAATACTAGAGAGGGATATAAGCGAGAGTAGAGGAGAAAAGGGAAATAACTTAATAATTATAGCAAAAGCTTATAAAATAAGCGCTAAAATAGGAGAAGTAGCTAGATTAAAAAAGATTATAAAGAGGAGAAATTCTAACTAAGTTAGAGACCTTAAAAAGAAGACGCCCTTTTATATTTTAAGTTACTAGATAATAAGGTAAAATAATTACTAGTTATATACTACTAAATAGTTATATAACTATTAGTAATTAATTAAAAAATAATAGTAATAATCGAAATTTAAAATACTTATGATACGCTAGGAAAATAAAAATATATTATTTGCTATAACTACTTAGATCTAGCGCAGAGGGCGAGAGTAAATAATATAATAAAGGTATAGAAAGGCTACCCTATAGTTAGTAATAATATCTATAATAACGCAGAGCTATATTACCCTACTAGTATGCCTTAGGGACTAAGGCTTTAGAGGGGGGGGTAATTATAAGGAATAATAGCAGGTATAGGATTTAGAGCTAATACTATTAGCAAAATATTAGTAAATTAGTAGCGAATATATACCCCCTTAAGAAAACTCTATAAGCTAGAGACTTAGAAGGTTAAGCAATAGTCTAATATAACTACGCATACCTACGTTTTAGCATTCTAGCCTTTCCTGGTTTAGGCCTATAGCCATACTATAACGCTTCGGGTAGTGTGCCGCAGCGATGCAATAACTAATTGCGCCACATGCGCAAAAGATCCGCCATTCCGCGCACTTCGTGCCGGAATGCACCACATATGCGCTTATATAGGCCAGCCACTAGAAGCCAGTCTCTTATAATTACCCCCTACTCTAAGCGCTTAGTCCCTTAAGCGCATTAGAGATAAGATAGATAAGCATATATAGACCCCGAGGTCTACGTGACTAACGTCGCCACGTACGCACCTTCTAAGCCTAACTTAGGACTACGCTAGCGCATAGCCCTACTATCTGCCGTCGTCACGCCGCAGCAGGTACCTAGCGGGATTCGAACTGCTAACCTCTACGTAGCCGAAAGGGCTAAGTCCAGAAGACCCACGAAGTGCGCGGAAAATTATAACGCTTCGGGTGGTATGCCGCAGCGATGTAATAACTAATTGCGCTATATGCGCAGAAGATCCGCCATTCCGCGCACTTCGTGCCGGAATATACCACATATGCGCTTATATAGGCCGGCTACCGGAAGCCAGTCTCTTATAGATTCTAAGAGCTTAGGTTTTAGCTTAGATTATAATATAGTAAGTAATAAAATCCTTATATATAATTAGGTAATATAATATTATTATAATAATAATAAAAGATATTATAATTAATTTATTTAGAAATAGAGGGTTTATAATAATAAAAAATAGTATATATTAAAGAGGAAAGAAGGAATAAGAGAGAGGAACTTTTAATAAGTACTTTTAATAATAAAAGCTTATTTTAAAATAGTAATTAGGGGTCTAATTAGAGCTGGGCTTATAACTATTAAGAAATATCCTATAAGGTTATATTTATAGTTACTAAAAAGCTTATTCTGTTATAATAAGAGTAGCTATAACGTAGTTACTTATAACTATAGTTAGAGGAATAACCCCTAGAAAAAGGTCGCTCTAGAGCGTTAGTCACGTGCCGCGCTAGGAACGGGCGATGCTAAAGGCATCACGACATATACACAATTATACCTACTCATCCCATCTTTCTGGGCTAGGTACCTGTTATTTCCCATCAACAACCCGCCTGGTTGCTGCAACTCAGATCCCGACTACCTACCTCAGCGCAAAGAACTTAGGACTGGCGACAATATTCACACCTATCATGATGGCCAGCTTGGGGAGCACTTCAGGCTTGCCTGAGACGCGGACATCGTTTAAAGTACTCCTGAGTGGATCCTCAATCCCCCGGAGTCTCACAAAGATCCCTAAAGAACAACAAAAGCTGTTGGACCGCCCGGATTCCTGGTCTGTTGCTTTCAAAGGCAGCAACAAAGCAGCAAATGTGCCCCCAGAGGTTATACAAAGCCTCAAAGACTTCCATGCAGCTCACACCCTTCCACCTCCAGCACAGAGACCACAGGCGCCAGTCTCCAGCGCTCCCTCTTCGACAGCAACAAGAGAAGTCAACAATGTGTCGGACGAAGGCGAGATATCACCTGACTCCTCCGCACCAGTGTCACCGTCTTCTGTTCCGGAATCAGCAATATCGTGGTCACCATCTCCAGAGCGAGGTAGAAACTTGACAGCTCGAAATTCGTCACCTGCTCCTTCCATCAGGTCTCAAATCGGAATCGAGAGCCAGCTCCCAGTGCCGTCACCAACTGCAGGGCTCCCAAGCAGCCCTCCGCAGTGCCCATCATCTCCCATACTTCTCGCCCCAAAGCGATACAAACCGCCAACCAACTCTCTCCAGCTTAACCTGAAGCGACCTCGAATTGGGGCCTTCCCTTCAAGCAGCGCCGGTGGTGAAGATGAGATGGAAACGTGCATCCCTGACGCCATCAACCAAGCAACACCCCCTATCAGGACGGTTGCGGCACGTTTGTTAAGGGCTTCTCAAGCTGTCACAAGCCCGCCATGCGGCCAGGGCAATATGATCGCATCGACTTATAGCGACGCTAAGAGCACCGCGATGTCGTCTACCCCTAAGAAGAGGCGAAGCATGAAAGTCATCACCGCTGCTGACTGGTCCTCATCTGCGTCAACGCCCGGGAAACAACCCATAATTCCGCTCTCTCAGCCTCGCGAAGATCCGGTGCCAGCATCCTCGGACCCATGTATCGCGTCAACTTACACCGCCGATTACCGAAAGCCACTGGAGGATCAAGTTGTGCAGGAGGCGCGAGGCCAAGAGAAAATTCTTGAAGAGGCAACAGAAGACGCAAGCATTTTCAAAGTATCAAACAACGAGAAAAGTCTCATAGAGGAGCGACAGATGTACCAAGAGTTCCAGGATTCACTTTCAGGAGACGGTCGTTCCGGCTTGATCATAGCTGCGGACGTTGAAAAGAGCGGTAACTCCTCCGAAAACCTCCCACTGGGCGGCAATAAAGAGGGCCTTCATAAGGGCGAAGTGCCGAAAGTTGAGGTGTCTAGGAACGAACTCGAGACTTGGTTGGACGACACCTACGGAGCGCAGAAGCCGAGGGTTGAATGGCTTCCAACGGATCTGCAGCACCTTCGACCAACAATTTCAAAAGACAGCCTACAGACATTGAAACGCCTTACTTTGCTTGCAGACAAGAGGGGTGTTGCTCTGGGAAGCTTGTGGTCTGCGCCAGACGGCCCCCTTCGTCGCGGTGTCTCCGTGCAGAGGAACGGGAGGCTGTCGTTTCGCATGGAACTCATCCATCGATCCATGGATTTCGTGGTCGAGGCAGCACGACAAGTGGAGGAGAAGAAAGTGCTAGAGAAGAGGAAGCAGGAAGATGAGAGGGCCATGCTGACTGCCAAAGCCGCGGCAGCTCGTTTCGAGCAATCTCGTAAACTACTCGGAGCTGATGATTCACCGGCAGCCAGAGTCGAGGACAGCGAAGACGATCTCCCCGAATCGCCACAAACAGCACTTCTTCGTCCAGTTGAGACAATTGCGGCGCAGTTCACGCGAAACCCGTTCGGGGCTTTCTGTACCGCTTACCCTACTTACTCGGGCAGCCTCATGGATTTTGTCAGAGCATGCATGGTGGTCGATTACCTTCAGCGCAACCAAAAGCTTCCGAAATGGCTTTATGATGACTTCATCCGGGCGTTCGGAGATGGCTACATCCAGTATATGGACCAGTTGGATAAGTCAGATGCCCGCGAGAAGCCGATTACGGCCATAAGATGGTACGTCGGTAATGTGGACAAGCCGGTTTTTCAAAAGGACGTCGTGACAGTCGCAAACCTGAGTCGAGTATTCGAGCTCTATCCTGAGCAATCAAACTCCGCCAAGGGAACGATTCCACCGGAGATTTCGCCATCTCCAGCCACCACCAAACCATCAATAGCGCTGCCAACGACATCAATGGAGAACAGCAACACTTCACAGTTCACCACTCCTTCGCCTGCGGACAGTGCTAAACCAGCCCAGGACGCTGCCAGCATAACTCTTCAAATATCGCCGCCTCAAGCCAGGCGTGTTTTTGAGGGACAAATTCCATCACAGAGAGTAGAGGTGATTGCAATAAAGGAACAGAACATGGCGACCATATCTCCCATCGTGGAGACCTTGTCTGTTGAGCCGGAGCCAGAGCCGAGCCCCGCCAAAAAAGACAAGGGTAGGCAGCGGATGACAGATCAGGAGCCGCGGTCACCGCACGTACCGGAAACGCCAAAGACACAGCATCGGGAAGCTCCTATCTACATAGAAGATGATGACATTGTTTTCCTCTCTAGCAACCCTCGACTGCGCCCAGCACCACCCAACGTCATTGAGAAGGGTCCCTCTATCAAACAAGAGAGCCCGAATGGCCACAACCCTCAACTCTCTAGTCGAGCTACTCCACAACAAGGGGCACCTGTCACCAATCAGACAATTGCGACCTATTCACAACGCCTGCGCACCGCAAATGTCGAAGAGACGCCCCCGCCAGCACAGCGGACCACACGACCGTCGCCTCGAGCCGAGATCGAGAAGCCTCCTGTGCGTCGAACTCTGCTGCCTTCCTTCGATCTGAGAGCTGCTTCTCGCCCAGCGCCGCACAGTCCGGCGCATAGCGTGCGCAGCAGCACCTTATCTGCTTCGACTCAGGATTCCCGCGTCAAGAAACCCAAGAAGACGGAGGCGGAAAGACAGAGGCACAATGAGCGGTGGAAGAAGAAGATTGCCAAAATGGCCAGGGAAGGTCGACTCCCGGGATCCACTCCCGCGCCCGACGGCGGGGATACTTGAGTTGTCCTACGGAGACGGTGCATCAACACGGGAGTTATTGCAGCACAACGAACCCACGCCCGGGTTGATGCCTAATCATCCGTACGGCATTGGTCCAGAGACTCTGATGAAGACAGTCATTGGGAGCGAACACGCTGTCTTCGCAGACGTGCAAAGGAGTTTGGCTGGCTTGTTTCACAATGAACGTACGGTACCCTCCTCATCGGCTCGACAACGTTTGTTTGTGTAGAGTAGTAGAGTAGTATTAGACTATCATTGTAGGGGGCCGAAAGGGTTATGGTACTCTGAATTGCTCAGGTAAATCAATCTGTCATAGACTGGATCTAGTGCTTGCTTCTTCCTTTTTCTTCTCGCACGCGCGACCGGCTCTCTGCAGAGTCTTTTAAAGGTTGTCTAATGCATTCCCCTGCTTGGTTATAGAAAACATGCGCCGAAGACGGAAATATCCAGTGTACAAGTTTCGGCGGGCTTCGTTCGTAATCAGGTTCGTAAATCAACGTTGTCTCGTTCATTCGCAGCAAAGCAAAGAAAGCATATGTGACTCCGTTATAGTGTTAACACCCGTTCGGCCTGGTATGGTTTCCCAAAGGTATTCGTTCTTTCTTTTTGTCCCATCATGTCTCTTTCCTTAAACTGTCGGTTCATTCGTCTCTCGTGTCGTAAGTGTTGTAGCATTTCCAAGTGCGTTCTTTTCGGGGTATCGTTTTTCGCTTCCTCAGGCTGAGTCGTCGGACGACTGGGCGGATTCCTCGGTGGCCTTCTTAGCAGCGGCCTTGGCTGCCTTGGCTTCTCTCTGCTTCTCCTCCTCTTTGGGCGTCAGGGTCTTGAGCTGCAGGGCGTGTATGCCGCCCTCGTGGGCCATCTCCTCGCGGAGGAGGGCGTAGATCATGCGGTGGCGAGCGGACTGCATCTTGGTGCCGAAGGCGTCGGAGACGATGACGAGTCTATTTGGGGAATTGGTGTTAGTGGAAATACGCTTCACAGCTGGACACGATGAGATGAAATTCGTACCTGAAGTGGGTTTCCTTGGAAGTGCTGCCTTGCATGGCCTTGTGGTGGCTGTGGAGGTGGGAGTCATTGTAGATCTCGAGGGTGGAGGGGGAGAGAGCGGCATTGATCTATTTCACACGAGTCAGCAACGTCTTGGTGTCCAAAGCTGCGCGCGCAAAACCGACGGCAGCAGAAGAGAATGTTCTTACCTTGGCCCGGATGGCGTCCTCAACGGGAGTGGTGGAAGACATGTTGTGGGGTCTGGCCGAGGCCGAGAAGCCGAGGGCGTATCTGCGCAACATTGGTGTCGGTATTTGTGTAGACGTCGATTGTGGTATTATTCCTCCGGTCAAAATACTCCCGATCCTACCGACAAAGGGACGGAACGAATTCATGGGGAATAGAAGAAGAGAAAGGGGAAGGGAAGGAGAAAAGAAGGAGAGAAGAGGGAGGACTTGAAGTAGGCGTATCGCGAAAAGGAGGTGAGCAAGGTGCCTGGTTGTTGCGTACCTCGGAGCCGGTGTGTGGACTGGAGCTGGAGCAAGAGAGCGTCTCGAGTGGCCAAAGCAAGCAATAGGCAAGCAGAGGGCCAAAACAAGCGGACAGGGAATAAGCAAAGTTGCGCGTGTATTGGATAGGGATTTGCTAGTCCAATGGCTTTTTTTGGTCTAGGTACGGATACGGCTCGACGCGGTGTGGACTTTCTTGGTGGTGGTGGTGCTTTCTTGCTTGCTGTTGTGCAGACCGAATATGCGGTAAAGCTCAGGTACGGTCAACGTGTGATGCAAGGTTGTTGTGGCAGAAAGAGCCCAGGAAAAAAGCAAAAAAAGGGAGACCCCCGGCCAGGAGATTTTCATCGACCCCCAGACTAAGGTAGCGGGGGTCCATTTGGGAAGTTTCGGTGTGTCGGTGAGAAGAGAGCGGCATGCGGGATGGGCTTGGGAGGCAACATGGCAATGGGACATGTGTGGCCAATCAGCGGTCCTGGAAGCCTGCGTCTCTCCTTCCGGTTGGTAACCGGCAGACTCCACCATCCGTGAGTGAGTAGCGGAGTGTTCCATTCAGTGCGTGTTCCATTTCTCAAGCTTTCCATTTTCTTTCCTGGCCGGGTCCAGGGGTTAGGCTGGGTGAGGTTGTGTGTGTGCTTTTGCACCCAGGTGCATGGTGCCAGGAGGGCCCATCGCCCGCCTCCGCCTCCATCCCCATGAGGTGGGCTGAAATGCGAGAGGTGAGATGGTCGAGAGGTACTGTAGCTGTGCTTTTGCATGTTGCTGCTGTTATGTCCACCGCCCTTCTTTGCTTCTTCCCAATCTTCCGGCCCCCATGCTTCATCCCATCACATCGCCAATGCGAAACGAAGGAGTCACACAATCTAGCGCGGACGAGTGGGCCGGGGCTGGAAGAAGAGCTACAAACAATCGGAAGACGTCGTGACAAGAATGAACCGGGGGTTGGGAAAACGCAACGCAGTGACCGTCCACCAACGCTTGGGTATGGAGAAACGAAGAGTCAGAGCAACGCTCACCGCGTATTCACTAACCCCCGTCACCGTCGCCCCCGCTCGTTACCGTCACCGCGCATCCACCGCTTCTCTCTCTCTCTCTCACTCTCTCTCTCTCTCTCACTCTCACTCTCACTCTCACTCTCACTCTCACTCTCACTCTCACTCTCACTCTCACTCTCACTCTCACTCTCACTCTTACTCTCACTCTTACTCTCACTCTCACTCTCACTCTCACTCTCACTCTCACTCTCACTCTCACTCTCACTCTCACTCTCACTCTCACTCTCACTCTCACTCTCTATGAACTCTGATGGAAAGCACAAGGCGAGAGAGACTATACTGCGGTAGAGACTAGAGAGGCGCATTCGGGCCACCTTGTCCGCTCCGCTTTTGGCGCAAGGCGCCGTTGGCCTCTCATCAGGAAAGCTGCCCGTCCAGATAAGCCCAGGAACTACACCGTCCCGTATACGGAGTATAGACTTCTCCCAAGCTGTTGTGATTCACAATATCGCCAATGCACGAGGGCGGGGGGTCAAGGGACGTCAATCCCCCCGGCCAACACAGGACCTTGCATAGAACAAGACAAGGGAATATCGAAGCAGAAGAGGCTGCGGAAGTGACGTGTGGTTGCGGTGCCTTTGCAGCGGCAGCAAGCTGCAATAGCCGCAGGGCGAGGGAGGGAAGCTAATTTGTAGGACACCAATATATGGAATTTTTTAGAGCTAGAAGTATATATCCTTGCCCCTAATAACCTAGCACCCTTACTATATCCCCTAGTTTATAATCCGCTTTTTTAGCGCTTTAAGGAATTTAATATGCTATTTATTATATAGCTAGTTAATTTTAATAATATCCTTAGATATAAAATATATTATATATTTAAACTCCGTTTTAATATTATTAATTAACTTAAGATACTCCTTTTTAAGGTATTTTTATTATTATATAAACTTAATTACTATAAGATAGAACTATCTCTAATTCTTAATTAGGGTAGTATTATTAAGAGGGTAGTTATTAAACTAGTAGTTTTTTTAATACTTAGAATAATAAATTATAATAAAGGTATTAATAAGATATAGGCGTTAAGGTATCTTAGTAGCTTAGTTTAAATTAATTTGAGATACTTATAGCTTTATTATTATACTTAAGTATTTTAAAGATTTATTTTATAACTTTAGATTACTTATAGAGGTTTATAAGATCCTATAACTTATTCTAAGTCTTCTAGTTTAAGGTTTTAATTAAAATTATTAAAGTAATTAGTAACTACTACTAAGTTTTTATTTATTATTTAGTATAAAAAAGGCCCCGTTTTTTTGCAGATATAAAGGTTACTAAGTAAAAATATAAAAAAAATATGAGGGAGGGAAGCAGAAACGAAGAACCAGCAACGGGCAGGACAAGCGGTATCTGTACCAGAGGAGACGGGGCGGGCTTGAGGCGACACGCACGGCCGAGATAGATGTACTGTTCTCCGAAGTGAGGGTGACGCCAAATGATGGAGGGACGGATAGACAGATGGTGAAAGAGGTCGGCTGCTTCGACCGGTTACCACTAACATCCTTCAACGCCAATCTTGAACACTACTACCAACTTCGTTTGGTGCGTAATTAGTTTCTGTGTTTTTGTTATTACCCCCTTTCTTGAGGGACTGGAATTTTGGAACACCCGTCCAATTCATACACTCATACAAGCATGCGTCCCAAGACGTCGGACGAGCCAGATCCAACACCAGCTCCCGGAGACCAGCACCGTACCCGCGGCGCACGCACACTCCATCTCTCACTGTCTGTTCTTCAAACCCGTTGCACCATCATCCAAGAAAATCCCCCTTCAACGCCCTGCGAAGCAAGCCACACTTTTCCGTCCCGCCGGCGGTCCTGCAGGGATAAGTCCGATCCGGGACCTGACAGCGCCGTTGCAGCGCAGCAGCAGTAACAAATGAACGAAAACCAAAATCGCCTAACAACACCACCACCCAAACAGCTGTCCTTCGACTACCCAGTCTGACTCCCGAGAACAATCACCGACAGAGTCCGTCACCCCTCCCTGAATATCCACCTCCGTGTCCCGGTCCCCGTGAATCAATAGCGCCATTGAAAACGAAACCGCAACGCATATCATATTATCTTTCCCCTCCCCTCCCCCCTCCCCCCTTCTCTTTTCCCCACCCATGTTGGCCTCCGGTTTGCGGAATGTAGCACGACGGCCCGGCTGCTGCTGCTCCTGCTCCCGAGCATCGACAACATCCGCCGTCGCCGCCGCCGGAGCACTGTCCGTTAGCTCAAGCTCAAGCTCAAGCTTCAGTTCCTCGAACCGCCTACTCACATCACCACGATACTCCGCCGCGCGTGCATCCCTACCCTTCAGAATGGCTTCCACCACCTCCCTTCCAAGACTGCCTCTGTTCGAGGCCATCTCCAAGCACGATTCCGAGTCTACGGCCGTGATCCACTCCCTGTCAGGCCGCCGCTTCAAGTACGGAGAGCTTCTTGGCGACGTGCGCCGTGCCCGGAACCAGTTGCTGGACTCAGCCGGCAAGCCGGACCTCAACGGCGAGCGCGTCGCTTTCCTATTAGAAAACAGCTACGACTATGTAGGTAAGCTGTAACCAATCGCGAATTACCCAGTTCCAGATATTCTGAATAGGAACCATTATACAATGCGCCAGTGCCGCTGACACGTGTTTCCTCCCAGTTACCCTCCTAGCCGCCTTCGCAGCGCGATCCATAGCCGTGCCCCTCTCCCCGGCCTTCCCCGCTGCCGAGCTCCAGTACATCCTCAACCAAAGCGAAGCGTCATTGCTCGTGTTCTCGGCCAGATTCGCCGCAAAGGCAAGAGATGTCCTCGCGACCGAGCTCACCTCCAAGCCCCCGCAGCTCGAGCTGCAAAAGCACCTCGGGGGTGCCGCGCATGAGCAGGTCGAGCTCGACAACGCAGACCCCGGCGGCGCAGGCATGATGCTCTACACTTCGGGCACCACCAACAGACCGGTACGAAGCCCAATGGACCCCTCATCGCTAACTCTGACAGAGGCTAATACACACACCAGAAAGGGGTCCTGCTCCCTCAGTCCGTGCTGACGGCGCAATCCAAGTCCTTGATCGAGGCGTGGAACTACACCCCCGCGGACCACCTCCTCCACGTCCTCCCCCTCCACCACATCCACGGCACCGTCAACGCCGTCCTCACCCCGCTCCTCGCCGGCTCTACGATCGAGTTTATGTTCCCTTTCAACGCCGATGCCGTCTGGAAACGCCTAGCTGCGCCATTCATAACCACGAACGGTTCCAATGGCACCAACGGCACCAACGGCGTCAACGGACACCAACCCTCCGAAGAAAAGATTACATTCTTTACCGTTGTGCCCACAGTCTACTCCCGCCTCCTCGCAACCCACAAAGCCCTGCCTCTTGACCCAAAAGAACCCACCCGCGAAGCCGTCTCCCCAAAACATATGCGCCTCGCCATCTCCGGTTCCGCCGCGCTGCCGACCCCGATCAAGGAGGCCTGGAAGACCCTGTCCAAGGGCAACGTCCTCCTCGAGCGCTACGGCATGACCGAGGTCGGCATGGCGCTGTCCTGCGGCCTGGACTTCCCCGACCGCGTCGACGGCAGCGTCGGCTGGCCCCTACCGAGCGTCGAGGCCCGCCTCGTCGACATGGACACTGGCGTCGTGATCCCGCCGGGCGAGGACATCGACCCCGCCACCGGCCGCGAGCGCTCCGGCGAGATCCAGCTCCGCGGCCCCACCATCTTCAAAGAGTACTGGCGCAATCCAGCAGCCACGGCCAAGGAGTTCGTCGAGGGCGAGGATGGGCGCGGCAAGTGGTTCAAGACGGGCGACGTCGCGGTGCGCCGGCGCGTCGACGGAGCGGGGCTGAACCCCGCGCAGGCGTCGTGGGCCAAGGGGGACATGTACTTCATCCAGGGCCGCAAGAGCGCCGACATCATCAAGACCGGCGGCGAGAAGGTCAGCGCGCTCGAGGTCGAGCGCGAGCTCCTGTCGCTCCCGGAAGTCGCCGAGGCGGCCGTCGTCGCCGTGCCTTCGGGCAAGTGGGGCAGCAAGGTCGGCGCCGTCATCATCCTCAACCAGGACGTGGTGACGCACTGGTCGCCCATGCAAATGCGGAAGGCCCTCCGAGATCGGCTTGTTAACTACAAGATCCCTCAGGTGCTGAAGGTCGTCGACCATATTCCCCGCAACGCCATGGGTAAGATCAATAAGAAGCAGTTGGTCCAGGCGGTCTTCGAGGACCAATTCAGTGGTGACGAAATGTAATACTATTTGATATGTGTGACATCATCTATAGACAGGCGCATACATGTTTAATCAGGGAAACGTGCGCTAGACTCGAGATAGATAAAATATTGAGAAATGTTGTCACGCTGCAGAAGGCACCAAGCACGCAAGCTGGCCTAAACCTAGGTATCTATTACGGCTTTTTGCATCCGCCTATGTACTAACGATCATGGCCGTCTAGAAGTAAAAGCCACTTTTTTTTTTTTTCCTTCTCAGCAACGCCTTCATCGGGGTGCCCCCAAGACTATCATAAGAAACCCTTTTTCGCCCCTCAAAATGCGTTATCGTTGGTGCATAGCAATGCCTGGTACTTGGTATACTCACCGGCATCAGGCAAAAGGGTTGGCTGAGAAATATGCGAGGAGTGATATCATGCAGACGTGCTCGGATTCATCTCGCAAGGAAGAAGCAATCCGGTCTGATAAAATGCAAGGTAAAATCGTGTCGTGTTGTCCGAGTTCATGTCCGCTTAGACGGTGTGCTTGGCCTTCGCACGGCTGCTTCCGCTGTGTGCGCTGTCCGTGTGGCCAGAGAACTCAACCGCCTCGTTGGCGGGCAGGTTCAGGATCTCCTTGAACCGGCGACCGATGTTAAGCAGAATCTCGCGGCCCTTATCCTGAGAACGGCCCTTGCCGCCAGCAACATCTCCATCGCCACGGCCAGGAATGCTCTTGCCGATGGTACGAGTCCAGACACCGATGCGGAAGAAGGCCTTGCGCACGTTGACGACGACTCCCATGACCTCACCATCGTCCTCAGCCTCGAGGGTCTCGCCAATGGCGGCCAGCATCACGTGCAGCCAGAGGTCATCGATAGGGACGGCGCGCTTCTCCTTGAACTGATAAGACCACTTGCCGCCGTGCTTGTTCTGGGCATCCTCCCACTCAGGACGGACACCAGCCTTGAACAGGTGGTAGTCTGACTTGAGGGCCAGCTCGGAGACGGGAGCGATATTGTTCTGTTTTCAAGGGGTCAATGAGAGGCGGGTTTACGGGGAGGGAGAATGCACATACATAGACACCCCAGAATTCCTCCACTGAGTCGAAGGTAATAACTTCCTTCAGCAGGTCGTTCCAGTTGTCACCCTAGGTCTAATCAGCGCGGGAGTTGGCTCGGCGTCCGGAGAAGATGGAACGAACCTTGCCACTGGGGGGCTTGGTGAACCAGAGCGTCCACTTGTTCTGAAGAGGGTGCTTAACGTTGAAGTTCTCCTTGTCGTGGAAAACGGTGACGTCCTTGCCGTCAGTAGCGTTCTCCTTGTTCTCGCTCTTCTCAGTGCCCTCGGGGGAGATGGGAATGGTGGAGAGGTCGACCTGCTGGTCGGGGTTCGTGGGTGTTTGCACGGAAGTGGCCATCGTGATGATTTTGTTGTGGTGGTGAGGTAGGTTTGGTTATCGGGTCGATTGGTGAGGGATGGAAGATCAAAGTCGCTGCGGCAGACTCTGAAGAAACGACAACGGAGAGATTTCGACTCGGTGGCAGGCGGCCAGGCGTGAAAAGGTTGCTGTTCGCAGATTGAGGGGTGGGAGGGAAGTGGTGGTAGGGTTCCGCTCGAAGGGCTGGAGGTGAGGACGGTTTGCTCGCTTCACTATGTTGATGGGAAGTTACCGCGGGGGCTGATTGCTTCCGTCCAAAGTTCGATGCGAGCGTGGAGTGTCCGACGTTGCGCCAGGCAAGTCAGCGATAAGCGGCAGGTTTCGGAGGACGGTTGGATTAGAGACGGCAGGAACGGGTGGTGACGTTCTCGTGGAATTGGCAGTTGCGATAGGTTTTGCGAAAGATTGCGCTCTGTAGTCACGGTGCCTTTGCAGTCGCAAAAAAATGCCCAAGCGGGCCGGCCAACCGATGAGAGACCAGAAAAGTGGAGTTTCTCGACTGAACCTCACTGAAGGTAAGTTACTAAGTACCCTCAGTAGCCATGTACCTATGGAAGACGGCGACGTAGACAGCAATACCCAACAGCGCTATAAGACGACAATTCTCATACCGATCCACGCATACTTGAAGTGTTCATCCCTAAGATACACAAATACCCGATAGGTGGTTGTGATGAGAGGAAATTCAGGCCTCCGTGACCAAGTACCTTGGCTAGGCACTCAGTATTCTTGTTAGGGACCTGAGAGGGCAGAAAGTGGTGGGCAACAACCACCGACCGTCAGTGACGGTCTCGGTTGTGATGACCTTGGCCCACCTGCAGTCAAAACCAGGGTTACGGAGGTTTAGGCAGCCCAGTACCTTTCGGTTTTTGCTCCGAGGGCCGCACCAACCGGATGACAACCTTGCATCGTACGAACATGCGTCGTAGGTTGAAATTCAAACTTCGGTGCCATCCAACCCATTGCTTTCTTTCTTCGTCCAGCGTTCTGATTGTTTGCCCCTCACCCTGCATCGCGAAAATGGGGTTTCGCCCCGACTTGCGAAGAAAGGATCTGCCATACAACCCAAGCCTGTTTGCTTCACCCTTGCCGACATCTTGGGGGCGACTTGGCCGGAGCCGAGGCACTCCCTGAACCCCTTCTCCTACCCCTTCCTACGCTCAAGGACGCATCCCTGTTTCGACATCGTCTTTGGGCTAATTACAATGAAATTTCCAGAAGCTTTTCCGGCGGTGCCAATCATATTTCACCGGTAGAAAGTTAGTTGACTGATATTACTGACGTAGACCTCGTGCAAGCGAACGATAGGTGTGCTTTGAATATCGACCTCGAGTTAGCAGTCTTTCCAGTTTCTGAAGTCAGAGTATTGCTGCGTGCAGTGGTGGAAGAGCCGAACTCAGTCTGGGGCGAGTACCCTTAGGCTTGTTTCGGCGGGAGTACCCTTCGTGTTTCAGCCGCCATCTCCTGCTGCTGCTCCACGTCGTTGTCGTTCCCACCCTGGTGCTTGGTGGGAATGACAGGGTTTGATTCTCTCTGCTGGTGTTCAATAAAGGGGATGTTATCTCAATAAGCAAAGTTACCTTTTCGTTGATGACATCATATCAAAGAACGCAGGGCAGCTGAGGGCCATGTAGTCTTTGTTCTACACGCCATTGCATGTCTGGACTCCTTGTGGTGCTGGCTGAAGTCGACGACATCGTCCACGTAGACAATCTCATCCCTCACCTCTCTAAGTCAAGTCAAGCCAAGTCATGTGGCCTCCGGAATGGCACAGAAGTCCATTGAGCCTCGTCTTTTCTTGTATCTTGTATCCAAAGAACCACTGTGGGAGAAAGACCCGAATATGAGTTGAAAGATCATTGTCAGAAAAGATAGAGACATGCAGAGTTTCTTTCCCGTCGAAGTAGCCAGACATACATAAGTTCGTGCAAATGCCCAAGCTGATGCCAGATGTCAAGTTGCACCGCAACAACGCCCATCAACTCACGAGTAGACTTATTGGGTTTCTCGAACCGGCTTGAAATCATTCAGCCCATCAATACTCAAACCCACCGAAATACTTCGTCAGAGCTGAAGCAATGGGAAGCTTCCGTGGCAGTAACAGTCCAAGAAAGAATCTCAACCCGGAGGATATTGGCGACTTCAAACCCGAACGTCTCGATCTCGACTGGAACATCGAAAATGGGTTGCCCGACGACCATTTCTACATACATCATTACGCCTCGATAACGTCCTATGTCAAAAACATGGTGGAACATGTTTTCATGGCTGGAAACTTGCCCCCACAGGGCTCCGTCTGGTCCTCGGCGGGCGAAGACAGCGTCCGTCTGCAGAGCATCGTCAGTGAAATCGCCCGGCCGGATCCATATGCCATTAACTCATGGGATGACCTCATGGTGTGCAAAGCCAAGCGGTGTAGCGTCATGAGAGGCGTTCTCATGAAAGTCTTCACCGACCGGGTCTTTTCTCAGCTTCTCTTTGGCGCCAACGAGAAGCAGAAAGAGATGCTCCGTCAACAAGACGAGGAGTTCATTAAGGACGATGGTGAGTTACATCTTTCTAGCTCAAGCAATCGGATGGTGCTAACATAATTTAATAACAGGCTTCAGACGAACAGAAATGCGGTCGTTCACCGTTCGAACGATGCTGGGTCATACCCGCGGAATTCCACCATGTTTTTGGGACGAGGTAGACAAGCTGGCAATGGCAGTCATGATCCTAGTCCGGCCGGTGCTCAACTGGACAAGGAGGACTTGGCATCCCAAAGGAAACGTTCTCGACATCACGAATATCTATCAGCACATACACCACTGCGTCTCATATGCTGCCTGGTTTGCAGTCCAGATTCGACGCTCAAACTCGATTCTGAAATTCACTTGGGTCTCGCCCGGTAGTCGTTACCTCCCGGATCAGATTGATCTATGCTCGAAACTGCATAACAAGTCTCGGCCCAAACTTTTCGAGAGCGACTTCACTAAACTGCATGGCAGAAATGCTGCCTCCCCGACAGAAGTCGCACTCCAACAACTACCGCCAAAGAGGATTGCAAGGGTCATGATAACAGTTGTCCCCCGCTTCGAGAGGTTCATGATCACCGCCATGCCAGACAGCAAGACAAAAATTGGTCACACTGTCAACACGCTAGCAGATGTCAGGGTGGTTTACTATCATGGGCTTGAAAACGACGCAGATGACAACAGCCTGTTTCAAACTTCGCTGTTGGAACACTCGTTAAGCGTAAGGGCAAGGCGACTTGTCAACTTCGATTCTTTTTGGGGTGGTATCTGCAAATACGCCTTTCGAAATCTTATTCTCATGCTGGAGTTGTTCTGTTGGTGTGTTGTGGTGATGGCTTTCAAGCAACACTGGCAGGATTTTACTTCAAAGATCGCCGCAAAAGAAATGTCCCCTGGGAGCGGAAGTTTGTGGCAGAGACAGACACATCACCTATAGAATCTTGGTTGTGTCCTTCATAGGTGATTCATATGGGGTTATTTTGCTCCTGATTCTGTGAGATTACATGCGTAGATGAGTGGCTGGACTCTTTTTTTGAACGGTAGACGTAATTCATATAAAAAGTATCCTGCTTAATATCTATATCAAGTTAACTGCAGAACCCCGATGTTGGAGACATGTTTCCGGCATGCGTATGAAAGCTTCTGAGTCTCCTCCTAGGCTGTCTCTGCTTGAAAATAGAAGTACGGTATTTGAAAATTCAAGTAAAAGCAAAAATTGCGCCGAGGGGGAATCGAACCCCCGGCTCCCCAACGCTGCCAAATGGCAACGGAGAATTTTACCACTAAACCATCGGCGCTAGAATCCCAATATTTGTATAAACGTCAGGTGATGCAGGTACTGAATCCAAGATCGTGATGTGGGCATGATGGTGGGGGATAAGGGCTTCAGGGTCTCAGAGTTCCCGGGACAACTATCGGCAACTTCGTCAAAGCGTCTTCAGCTCCACCCTTGGTTTTCTTGGATTTTTCCCCTCCAAGCACCCAGGGCCCTGCCTAGCCCGCACTGATTTGAGATTCCCGCAGTCAGATTAACCTATCAATGCACATCTGCTTCTAGAAGCCCACTTTGAGCCAACGACAACGGAAGTGTGGTGAGGGGGAACCACGCTTGACGTTCGTCTGAAGAGCGAGAGCAAGCAAGACCGCCGAGCCAATCGCTTGAGGGGCATTGACAAGTCTGAAAGGACCCTATAAAAATCCGTCTGAGAGAGCAAACAGCAGGGCAGTCCCATCTTAACCTCCTGAGATCCCACGTGCAGACGGATACATGAGGAAGAGGGTTGGCTACGGTCGAGATCCGGCTTTCGGGATGTCCGACAAATGCGTTACGGGCTTCAGGGTGCAGAGGACCGACAGGAAGAATGAGCTGAGACTTGTTTTCCGCCGCAAAGGAGGGTTCTCCGGTAATGTTGCCACCGAAGGTAGGGAGTCCACTGCCAGGCATCTGGTTTGCCTTGCCCAAGCCGAGTCAGGCGGTGAAAAAAAGCAGACCTGGAGTCGGGGCCGAGTTAAGGGCGGCGGCAAGAAGAGGGCGGCGACTCGCCGACTCGAGCAGTCTTGTTAGATTCAGAAATGAAATCCAGACGTTGAGAGCGTCGTATTGATAGGTCGTAATCCTGGCAGCGCTGCCCGCGTCAGCAAAGCGTGAACTGAGGGTTATATGGAGAATCTAGGCGATGAGAGACCCCAGCCACCGTATTCACCAGACTCTGAAATGCCAATCTGTGTGTCTCTAGACGTTGAAGTCTATTTGGTGGCAGCACAGGCGCTGCGAAAGGAAAAAAAAAACGAGGATTGACAGGGATACGATAAGATAACGCCCGCCAAGACAGCAGGAAAAAGAGCAAAAAAAAAAAATCCTCGAATTTGTGGCATTGCGCTAGGCCGGTCTCACGCTACCTAAGGTAGAGGGGGGGTTGGTGGGGCTCCGGCCCAGAAAAAAAGTCGAAATTTATTTTTTGCCAGTCAGGACAAAATCTCTGTTCGGTTGTGCTTGTGTTGAGTGCGAAAGAGAAATTCTTTTGAAAGGACCCCACGTCGCCCACCCGCCTTCTTTACACATATCTTCCCCCTCCGCGCAAACCTCCAACCTTCCCTCCTCCACCCCTTACACAGGTCGTCTTTGTCTTGTGCAATATCCAAAATCTTCAAAATGGCGGACGAGGTCTACGATGGTGCCATTGGCATCGACTTGGGTAAGTCGCGCAAGCCCCTCTTGATGGTTTTGATGCCCTGTGTCGCTGCCCGCCCCTCACCTGGGAAGGTCATCACGACCGTGGGCTACCACAAAACGCCCGCACCATGCGAATGGCCATTATCACCAGTCAGCGCCAAAAGCGCTCTGAACATCCAGACAGACTGTTGAAGCACATCAAAACTAACATCGTATCTCTCCTCAAGGAACTACCTACTCCTGCGTTGCGACATACGAGGGTACCAATGTCGAGATCATTGCCAACGAGCAGGGTTCTTTCACCACCCCTTCTTTCGTCTCCTTCACCGACAAGGAGCGTCTGATCGGTGAGGCGGCCAAGAACCAGGCTGCTATGAACCCCATCAACACTGTCTTCGATGTCAAGTGAGTAGCCAAGCTCTTCTCTCTGGCCCCTTTGCACCGCCTTTCCCTGGAGTGGGAAAATTTTCCCCGCCCGAGGAGGGGTAAAACTGCGCAGCGACGAAAAAATTTCAACGGCCAAAACAGTTTGCTGACTAGCCGTCCCTCAGGCGTCTCATCGGTCGCCGCTTCGATGACCCCACCGTCAAGAAGGACATGGAGTCTTGGCCCTTCAAGGTCGTTGACGACAACGGCAACCCCAAGGTCCAGGTCGAGTACCTCGGCGAGACCAAGACCTTCTCCCCCCAGGAGGTCTCCTCCATGGTTCTCCTCAAGGTGTGTTCTTCTCCCGTCATGTCCGCGAATGAGCCACAAGGGTTGCGCAGATTTGCGTGATGCAACATGCTGACCCCCGCCACAGATGAAGGAGATTGCCGAGACCAAGATCGGCAAGAAGGTTGAGAAGGCCGTCATTACCGTCCCTGCCTACTTCAACGACAACCAGCGTCAGGCTACCAAGGACGCCGGTGCCATCGCTGGCCTCAACGTCCTCCGTATCATCAACGAGCCCACTGCCGCTGCCATCGCCTACGGTCTTGGTGCTGGCAAGTCTGGTAAGGGCCGCAACGTCCTTATCTACGACTTGGGTGGCGGTACTTTCGATGTCTCCCTCCTCAACATCGAGGGAGGTGTCTTCACCGTCAAGGCTACCGCCGGTGACACCCACTTGGGTGGTCAGGACTTCGACACCAACCTCCTGGAGCACTGCAAGAAGGACTTCCAGCGCAAGACCAAGAAGGACCTCTCTGGCGACGCCCGTGCCCTCCGTCGCCTCCGTACTGCTTGCGAGCGTGCCAAGCGTACCCTTTCTTCCGGTGCCCAGACCACCATTGAGATTGACTCTCTCTTCGATGGCGAGGACTTCACTACCCAGATTACTCGTGCTCGTTTCGAGGAGCTGAACGCCAAGGCTTTCAACGGCACTATCGAGCCCGTTGCCCAAGTTCTCAAGGATGCTGGCATCGAGAAGTCTGCCGTTGACGAGATCGTCCTCGTTGGTGGTTCTACCCGTATTCCCCGTATCCAGAAGCTCCTGTCCGAGTTCTTCGACGGCAAGAAGCTCGAGAAGAGCATCAACCCCGACGAGGCCGTCGCCTACGGTGCCGCCGTCCAGGCCGGTATCCTTTCCGGCAAGGCCCAGTCCGCCGAGACCGCCGACCTTCTCCTGCTCGACGTCTGCCCCTTGTCCCTTGGTGTCGCCATGGAGGGCAACATCTTTGCGCCCGTCGTTCCTCGCGGAAACACAGTTCCGTGCCTCAAGAGTTCGCTGGTCCCTTTCCTTTTGTCATGCTCCCCTGATTTTTCTATATTTTCTTGTTGTAAACGTTCTTAGCTCGCATGACGTTTATCGACTAACTGATTACAGAGCGCACCTTCACCACTGTTGCCGACAACCAGCAGACCGTTCAGTTCCCCGTTTACCAGGGTGAGCGTGTCAACTGCGAGGACAACACTTCCCTTGGTGAATTCACTCTTGCTCCTATCCCTCCCATGAGGGCTGGTGAGGCCGTCCTTGAAGTCGTCTTCGAGGTCGACGTCAACGGTATCCTCAAGGTCACCGCCACTGAGAAGACCTCCGGCCGCAGCGCCAACATCACCATCTCCAACTCCGTTGGCAAGCTGTCTTCCCACGAGATCGAGAACATGATCAACGGTATGGGCACCTTGGCACCTTGGAGATGACATCCACCAGTGCTAACAAAGACAATAGACGCCGAGAAGTTCAAGAGCAACGACGAGGCCTTCAGCAAGCGCTTCGAGGCCAAGCAGCAGCTCGAGTCCTACATTGGCCGTGTTGAAGAGATCATTTCCGACCCCACTCTGTCCCTCAAGCTCAAGCGTGGCCAGAAGGACAAGATCGAGCAGCAGGTCTCCGAGGCCATGGCCGCTCTTGAAATCACCGACTCCTCCGCCGAGGACCTCAAGAAGAACGAGCTTGCTCTCAAGCGTCTCGTGACCAAGGCCATGTCTTCCCGCTAAATGGGTTTCAAAGTAAAACGAAAAAAAAGGGCCTCGTTTCTGGACGCAAACGGTTGTTTGCGACTCGACGCGGGCGCTTTATCGCGGTGTATCTGGTTCAACTTTCTTGCGTTTGGGTGGCCGAACAGAATACGGCCAGGATGCGAATAATTTGGGTCAGGTGATATCAAAAGGCACTTAAAAGTTCCTCTTTCTTCCAGCCGCCATCCTTCCCTCTTATACCTCCACCATCTCTCACACAATCACGACACGTGGCATGACTCTCGGGAGAGAGGGAATGCTTTCGGGTGCCGTCTTCTACGGCTTTCATAGACACTGTAGAAAGGATTAGGGCGACATGAAATGAAATTACGTCTACGTTACGACTGTTCTACCTATTTTGCAAAGTGCCAATGTGCGACGATGATCATGAAATGTGACTGACTATGACTGACTGTGACTGACTGTGGAGAGACTACTCTGATGAAGCGTAAGTTAGAGTCATACTTACGAGAGCATGCACGAGAACGACTCATCAACGCAAGCAACCGCAAGAGAGTTAACTTAGTATTAACTAATTAGTACATTCACAAGAACGGAACTGACGCTGAATGAGCTGGGGACAGAGACAGACGGCAATAACAGCAACGAGAATAACAATGGACTCGACGTTTATTTCAGTTAAGGCGGTCGATAAATCCAGGTTGTTCCTCATAGCGAATCTTCCTAGTATAAAATATCAGGCGTGAACTATACTTGTAGACTCATTTGGAAGTACTACTGCTGATGTTTACGATAAATTGCAGCTAGAGAGAGGTAGTCAGTCTGTCTGATTGATTTATTCCGCAGCAAAAAGCTTGTGATTGATTTCGCCCGGACTTGAACCGGAGACCTTCAGTGTGTTAGACTGACGTGATAACCAACTACACCACGAAACCATCAAATTTGGTGACAGTTACTATCTCAGAGCCGTATATGAGGGTCATGTTGAGTGGGTTTGGGATGAGGTTGAGGCATCGTAAGACGGTTTACTGGGGCGACCAGCTAGTGAGATACTATAGATAAAATCATGAAGAAAGCTGATTTTTATATTAATAACTGGGTATTTATACCAAAAGACCTATAGGAAATCTATCTTTAGAAGCTAGATTGACTACGTATTTATGTATATTATTTTATTCTTAGCTGTAATTCTGATCTATTAAAGCCTTATAGACAAGTAGGAATTTTAACTCGACTCAAACATAGAGTACAGGCAAAATCAGAACATCAAACCTTACAGAAGTCTTATTGTCTGCGAGAATCTCAGAAACGATTTCTCTAGGAATGTTTCGAATCAAAGAAATCCCAGAGCAGCAGCATTGATCCTATCTTCTCCACTGGACCAATCAGTAAGCAAAGCTAGATAAGTCTGATACTGCACATCAATGATAACTGGCAAACGACTGGTACAAAAGACGATGGACCTCGTTCACAATACAAGGCAAATGAACAAGCCGGATAACCGAGAATGGAGTCGAACTACACCTCCTCCAGCGGAACCCTTGTCACGCTAACATTTGAGATGCTGGAGGAGGTGTAGAACTAACCAGGGCTCTGGGAACAGGTGGGGAATGGAATCGCCACTGTGGGGCTAGTAGTTTGGTAACCCTTTCCCCACCCCTCCATTGTCGCCGTCACTCTCCGTCATCTGTACACTTCAATAGCCAACCACCGGTCTGTCAAGTCAACTTCACGATAGGGGCCTGCAAGCCCATTCAACGGTGCATCATACTCCACCTGACAGATTCTGTCAGCCCTGCCAGCCCTGTTCAACGATACTTCTTTCGATGGCCATCCAGACCACATTCGACAAGTTCTTTGACCTTCCCCTCGAAATCCGAGATCAAATCATCTCGTACCTCTGTCTGGTCTTGAATCCTGTGCAAGTCGGACCGACGGTAGACACAGAAATCCCATTCCCACACAACCTCTTCCTCTCACATCCACTTCTTTATGCCGCCGGCTCTGCCATCTTCTACGAGCAGAACCTCTTCGTCCTCAACCTCCGCAGCGGACCTCGCGCCACCATCGAGCGCGCCATCTGCAACGGCACGCCATGGCTCCTAAACAACCCCCGGGCCCGGCGCCGCGTGCGGCACCTGGAGCTCTCGCCGGGCCGGCTTGGCACCGTTTTCCAGAGCCACATCTCGCCCGCCGTGGCGGACATGATCCTCAACGGGTCGCTACGCCATCTCAAGCTCGTGCTGTACGGGACGAGTACCGACAAGATCAGTCTATCCAACGATGCTGCCAATCACGTCGGTGCCCAGATGAGGAGGGCGGCGATGACGAGGCGAGATGACGCCTTCTCACGGTCGGAGCCTTTTAAAGCACTGTTGCGTCTGCTTGCGGACCCGGACTTGGAGACGGCCGAGCTTTACGTTGATCCCATTCATCGCACGTTTTGGTGCGAGTTCCACGAGGGCGTGGCTTGTTGTCAGCCGGGTCCACCGAAGGGGCCGTGGCAACTTATTACCATTGATTGGAGAAAAATCGCGAGGACCTACGGGCAAGACCATGAGTTGAATATCGTTCGGGTGGCACAGTGAGTCCTGAGACCTTCGGGCACCTTCGACTTTTTGGCACGGAGTGTTTTACCTTACCATGGATTGCTCTTACATGGGATGGCATCGCGGGGCCACAGGTCTGTGATATAAATGTTGCAATTACGTCAAATCTGCAAGGGGTCATCTTTGCAAAGGTTATAGCTGACGATATACGAGAAATCCTGAATGGAGTGGTGAAAATCGTTTAGCGTTACAGCATACGATGCTGCCGCTTGAATTTTGATGGCACAAATAGGGATTGCTTCAAGATTCTTGATGGGGATATACTTGCTCCCAGAGCAATGGAAACCACTACCAAGCTTGACCCAGTAGGTTTTTCTCAGCCCTTGTGGTAGGGAAACAACCTTCAGGTTTATTCGTTGTTGTTCGACTGGCGGAGAGGGTCTAGCATTGTTCCGAGGTCATCTGAAGCTCCTCATATGATATAGCGACTCACCCTGATGTCTAAGTCCACTTTCTGCCTAATTGTTCAAGTTTGCGTGGAGCCTCAGTGTCTTTTCATTTCCTTGAAGTATTTTAAACAGCTCGACCACAATTTCCGTCGATCCGCCACCACACATATTTCATCTCTACATCTCCACCTCAACAAGTCTCAATCCTACGTCCAACGATACAGGTATCCACGAGTACAAAACTCACCATGTCTACAATAGACTGGCAGAGGCTACCGCCGTGGGTGAAGAATGGTATCCTCCAAGAGCTAGTGCAGGGCGCCTCCAGGCACCTGCCCACTCACAGACTCTTGAAATACGCGAGCGTCAGCCGCAAATGGCAGGCGTTCTTTGAAGGCGGATACTATCCAATGCTGACCGTGAATTCCGAAGATGTTGATCAACAGCTGGCCGACATGTCACCGAGACAGAGGCGGATGATTCAGCATATCAGTTTTACTATTGACCTGGGTGCTGCCAACATTGACAGCTACAACTGATGTTCTTGAGGTTGGAAAACAAAAAAATTGTAGAACGATCAAGAGGGCCGTTTCTCTGCTATTTTGGATACCTAGCCGAGTGGGACGACAATTCGTCGAGCGGAGGACTCAGCTTGGATATTGTTGCAGGCCGAGCTGGACTGCTATGGCAAAACATCCAATTGACACCGGCCCATGATTACGGCGATGTTTGCGATGAATCGGGATGCGATGGTGGATCGGTTTGGTCAGCTGTAGAGGAAGCGGTGGATGGGGATTGGGATACAGCTATTCCTTCCGTAAGCGTCGTGAGGAACCTTTTACGCCAGAAAACGCTCTGCGACATCCAGAATTTCTTGTGGGATGAAATCATTCCGGCTCTTCCCAAGCTGGAAAATATACGTTATGAGACCTGGATGTATCAGCAATACAATTACGATGACGTAGTTAAGGATACAGATAAGTGGCTCCGATTCCCGACAAGAGTTGTGTTGCCTCTCCAGGACTTCTGTTAGCTTGCGGGGTAGGCCTCACCAGCACTATCAAATCCAAACAACCGAGCTCGCTCAAGAGGTTGGTCCTGTTTGAGAATACGTGTGAAGAACTCTTTGCCGCACAATAGCCAGAGGAAGCAATTGTTTCCTAGTCCAATTTCCATCGAAGAACTATAGACATGTAGCCACCGCACTGGTCGAGGCAAGCTTCAACTTGGAGCACCTGTCCGCCTCTTACCTGATCGATGCCGAGCACTTCTTGTGCAGTACCCAGCGCCAGCCCCATTGGATCTGGCCGAACCTCCGGACTTTGGCGCTCACTTCGCCGCTATTCCGCGCGAGAACCCCCCCAGAAGACGCACAAAATACTATGGTCCGCGGCGGACATGGCCTCTAGCATGCCCTATCTGCGAACCATGGAGCTCTGGAACGGCGGTGCAGGGTACGCGTTCGCCTTGACCTGCAACGTTGTGGTTTCCAAAGTCGAGGTTTCCTGGAAGGCGAGTTGGGCGGGATTACGACATGCTCCTGGCGGTGCAGGATATGCGGGTGGACTTCGCTGGGAGAAGGGACCAGGATAAGAGCTGTCAAATCTCCCTCAAGAAAGGGAAAGTTGATCTACCGCGCTACTTTGAGATCCCGTGGTCATGCCATACGAGCACTACAGCTCGTGACTGAGGTTCTTCATCCCGTCTCACTGGAAATAAGCTGTATCCCGGGAGACATGAGCTTCAGCGGGTAGACTTACCGCGGAAGGCCAAGGAGTGATGGGTCTAATAACAATTGTTTAAATCTGAGAGTTGGTACAGTCTGTGGAAAATCAACATTCTCGCCCATCTTTGTAACGAATTCGTCAGCAAGATTACGCAGATATGTACCTGGTTGAGTCAGAACAAGCGTGCCCGATTAGTTTGATACCGTACGAGAGGGAAAGCGGTTGGGGAGTAAGAGGCAATATCGCCAAGGAAAGGAACCAAAGTGTGTTCCAGAAAAGTAACGACACAGACGTAGGTATGCACAACCGACGAATATTCTACTACTACTCCGTGCCGTCTGGACAATGTCGAGAATGCTCCATTGTTCCAAATGGCGAATTTTTCCTCCTAAGAACCCGAGGCGCAGAGGGAATAATTGAAGCAGTGCATGCAACTGCCTGTGGCGGTCTGTCAGAATTATCGCATGCCATACCGGTTCTGTGGCCTCTGGCCACTGCACAGTGATTTGCCTGCTTAAATTAAGTGCAACAGACCTTCTGACTCCGCGCCTCCTGATAATACACATGCGGCGCACGCCCGACTTTATGTGAGGGTTTGCTTGCCGGCAGGAACATACGGGGTTTCTGTACTGTTTTCCTTAACTAGTAGAGGGCATAGGTTAAAGTGCCCGTATGGTGTTTCCCGAATTATGCCCGCGAACTGGGTGAATTTGTGGTAGTCTTTTTGCGGGGGGGCGGGCTGCAGCGTATACTAACTACAGACTCAATACCGGTTCCGTCTCGAAGGACACCCGTACACGGCCCCATGGAGCGCGACAAGCCCCGCGTGGGGCCGCGTTCACCCCCGGGGTTGGGTTTTGACGAGGCCCTCAAACCGAAGCCCACTCTTCAATCAATTCAAGAATACCACCGAAACGATGGGCGGACCTCATGCCACGTCCGGGTTACCCCCCGGGAACGATCTTAACATAGAAACAAACAACACCGCCTGTGCGGCCCCCAACACAATCGCAAACCACCAGGAATGATAGATTGCTTCAGATGTCGATTCCACGCGAAGCACAATAGACCTTCACAAGCTTCTCGCGGGGGCGGGGGGCGGGCACAATCGATATCAGACTGAACCACCTCACAGCAATGTCAATCCCGCGAGCTTGGCGTGAAACTCACGCAAATCGGTTCAAGTCCCAAGTCCAGCGGATTGGCACAAAACAGTGCTGAGGATATAACCCGCCAGGTGATTGAACGATTCTGAACAAAGACTCGGGACAACTTCCGCGGGCAACGGACAGCGGTGGAAACTTCGGACGACAAGGCATTTCGGGGCCGGGCCCTCGCCCAAGACGCATGCCCGCTTTGTGCATCCGATCAACAGAGCATTCCCTTCCTTTCCATGGCCTTCCCTCCAACAAGTCATCAACCATGTGTAAAAAGAACACGCGTTCCACCTTTTACATAGTGACGTCAGTCCGTAGTGTATCATCTACGGGATTTCCAGGGCGGGCGCGCGCGTTCTTGCTTCTATCAGTCGCCCGTCCCGTTGGTGCAGGCTGCATATCGAGTTGCGACCGCAGATCCCGTCCATCTCCGTCCAGCACGGAAGCCAGCACCGGTGGTCAGAGCTTGATAATCTTTCTATCTGTTTTCCCTTTCGGCTTGAAAACACAATCGAGAAAGCAAGATGGGATGCCGATTCGTGGTTCTCGCAGCGGGGAAACCGCTGGCTTGACTCGGCAAAGAAAGACGTCAGAACCACAGCAGCATCCTGGATTTCCCTGTGAGGAACCAATCCCCTCGCCAAAGTTCGGCGCAAGTAGACTCCAGCAGTGCAAACACACTCCGGACCAGGGCAATTGACTTCCCGAGACGCATACCAAACTTCGGCTTAACGCAAACGCATTCCAACGTCGCGTCCGCGTCATGGGCCTTGCGTTCAATTTACACCACACATGTACGATGACTGCGCCTGTGGTTGTTTTGTTCTTATCTTGGCTCCGCGGCAGGTAGAAGTAGGGCAGGGTAGCTTCAGCACAGCCAAAAGCCAAGATACCAAGAGAAACCGTAATACTGTGAAGTAAGTAGGGAGAAAGGAAATGAGGAAAGTGATGTTCAGATAGCGGTCTCGCTCAGCCTCGGCACAACTCCCCCCCGCGACCCGCCGCGCCCATCACGATGCCTCTCTCTGTCTTCTCTGTCTCTTGTCAGTCTCTCACCTACCCCACGTGTCTCACCGCAAACTCCCGTCAATCCAACCTCCGTCCCCCGCGCTTGTCTTGATCCGCCTTTCTCAACTCTCTCTTATTCAAATGCCCATGTCTATCTAAGCCCACCCTTGGGCGACGTAAGTCTGATACAGGCGAAACTGCCACACCGACAACTACCATTAGCAGCCGGTCAGGAACATTGACGCGTTTGTCTCCCAATCCAGCCCCGACAAGTCAGATACCCCGCACCAGTAATTCAACCCAAACCCACTCGCGGTTTGGAACCAAAGAAAAGAGAGAGAGAGAAAGAGAAAGGGAGAGGAAGGTAGGGCTGCTGGGCCTGGGGACTGGAACCAGCGCATTCCACACTCAGGTTCGTCAACCCCATCTTGCGCAACACACACAAACCTACCGCCCGTCTAGAACACACACACGCTCTCTCTCTCTCTCTCTCTCTTTCGCCTTCTCATTTGGCACTTTCTGATCGACGGGGTCAGATGTCAGATCATTTCATGAAGAGATCCACATGTGAAGCTTGGTATTTTTTTCTCCCATATAATTTGCCTACCTTTGTTGCCAAGGAGTCTGTCAGTCAACCCACTCGTCCCCCATGCTTGACACATGCAATTCTTCCTTCCCTTGATCCGCTCGACCCGGTACAGTAGGCATCGAATCTAACCCTCCAAAAGCGGCATACCCGATGAAAGCCTTGCCAGCCCAAAATATGCACGCCTGACCTTCTTCTACAGCCAACGAATCGTACATTGCGGATTAGACTGGAGGTGGACTGGTGGGGGGTTGCAATCGTACCAGGTAGGACATGCACCAAACACAGCAGCTCGCGTGTTCAGAGGCGCAAGGTGTGCAACTGGCATGGCTCTTTTCGAAACTCCAGTGATGGACCTTTTTTTTTTTTTTTTCTGTAGAAAAGTACCTTTTCTTTCATCATCCTATTCCTAAGCCAAAAGTTCCCGTCCGTCCCATGTGAATGTTTAGGGGGGTTTCGCAATCCCCTCTGCTTCTGTCTCATCGCCGATGGGGTATACAAATGAATGCGCCTTTTTTTCGGGTGTGATTTCTCCCCAAGTGACAAGTATTGTTCACCTCTCTCGTCGTCTCTGAGAGAATCTTGCTTTCCCATGATGTACAAGAACATAACTGTCCAGCGCCGAACTTCCCAACCATGTCGCTTGTTTTGCTGTTCCTGAACCACTGGTTTCCCGCACCTTACTTGGCTTGCGTTGAGAAACCCCCCCCCCCCCCAAACGGAATGATTTTCGCCATTTCAGAGAGAAGAAGTTTTTTTAAAAAAAGATTTTTTTGGCATGGATCGTTTCCCGTAGCATTTTCAGAAATCAAGATATCGTCTAGGAGAGGAGGGCGGGATGCCAATCCTCCTTGTGCTCGTCGGGATGCTCGCCGTAATGGACGGGGCCGAGCTTGAGGAAGCGAAGGCCATTGCTGCCGGCGCTGCTGACGCTGGAGGTGCGGCGCTTGATGGGCTTAGGCGCGGACGAGGCGACGGCCGGGGGCTGCTGCTGGGCCTTGAAGGGGTAGGAGGAGGAGGTAGTGGGAGCGAGAGGGAGGAAGATGGAGTTGTCGACGGGGGAAGACATGTTGGCGGTTGTTGGCTTCTGAGGTACGTTGGTTTGGATGGTTGCGAAGGACGGGTGCGAGACAGGTCAACTGCTTGTTCGACGGTAGAGATCAACGGCAAGCGATGAATGAATGAGGGTTGCGGTGGCTGAGTTGGGAAAGAATTGGAAGAGGGGGATGCTCGTCCAACTTTATATGTCGAGAACACCACCAGGGAACACGGAGGATAGACCTTGCCCCTCCCCCTCCACGAGGTTCCCGGCCCACGATTGACACAAAGTCAGACAGTCGGTCGTGAGTGAGTTGAAGGGTGCCAGCCGCCCATGTCCGTCTCCGACCGGGTAGCACCCGGGTTGCTCAAGATACTGGGGCACCTTACCACTCTCAGTATACCTTGTCTGTGTTGTTCTTTTCTTCCTTCTGAGATGTGAATGGCGCGCGTGTCGCACCGACGTGCATCTCTCTGGCGCAGCGCAACGCGTCTGCCCGTACTGCACTGCTTTACGCAGGGTACATACGTGGTACGACGGCTTGCTGTGGTGAGGTTTGGGTGGCAAAGCACGGACGGCATGTCTACGCAGCAGCAGGTACACAAGCCTCGACACGACAGGACAGAATCAGATGGGATGGGAGATGATGTGACGCCAGGACACGGTATTGGCTTCTGCGCGTCTTCAACCCCCACAATACACGGACACTCGAAGGCATGAGGAAAGGCAATGATGTGCTTGTGGCTCTGCGGTGGTTGACCGTCTGCTCAGCCGGCCGGGGCGCGCTGTGATTGCAAAATAAGCCAGCCAAGAGATCTATATTCTGATCTCTGCGGGCTATTGCCGGTGATCTTGTCAATCTGCCCTTGCTTCGCAGCACTGGGTACCGAGGTGTTTCATTTCCGGGGAATGCAACTCGCTCGTACAAGACACAGATAAGAGGCCAAAACCGCCAAGAAGCACGAGAGTCGATGAATATTTAGAAATGAAAAGGAGAGGGGACCAAATAACCAACAGCCCACAGCCGCCATGGTGGCTCATGAAACCCTCATCAGAAGGACTCACTGTCGAGTGTCAAGTTTGACCGGCCTTTGCGACTTGAGCTATTTTCGCTCTGGAACTGGAAACTGGACTGGTTTATTGAAAGATTCAGCTCAAATGAGGGAATGCGTGCACGTGGACCCGCAATTGGCTGTGCCCATGCCGAGGCGAGCGAAGGGGTAAGTAAAATCAGAAAGTCTGACAGACGGGCAGGCGAAAAGCGAAGAATGGGAGGGATAGTGATGCGGTGAGAGTCTGTGTGTGTGTGTACCTCTCAGGCTCAATCACTGCTGAGTCTACCTCTAACACTTGAGACCGGGAACTCTGGCAACTTTCCTTTTGGCTCTGGTCCGCAGCTGACGCGGGGTTGGTGCGCTTGAAGGAAAGCGAGACACGCGCAGAGGAGAAGAAAAAAAAAAAAACCCCTCTGAAGCGGTTGGACAGGCTGGGTGTGCTGACGAGTGGACTGTTGGCGGATGGCTGCATCCTAAGGCTTGGGATCATGAAGTTGTGAGAAATCATCACCAGATCTGATATTAAAAAAACCCGAATGAATAAGAAAAATGTGGGGAAACACCGGCACTGAGGCTCTTGGAGAAAGGAAAAAAGACCAGAGGAATTAGAGTCCAGAACCCGAAGCCAAGTGGCCGGGCCCCGTTGCGCCAGTCGCGTCTCATTGGGCGCGCCGGAGCGCAAAGAGGATTTCTCGGAAGGACGAGAATCGGTAGAGCTGGGGCTGCCATGCCACCACAACTGCCCCCGGGGGAAAGGAGCTTCGGGTGCGTGGGGGTAACGCGGGGACTGCCGGGTTCCATTGCTTCGCGGCGGAAGCGTCACCCCTTCACCTCCTTTGTTTGTCCGTCTCGGCCACATCCACCAACCGCTCTTCTGCCTCTTGCTCATCGCCCTGTCGTCTCGGCCGACATGGCCGTGAGTGGATTCCCGAGACTACCCGGGCCGCATGCTATGCCGGTTGGTCAGCCGCCGCCTGGTGGCACATATGGCACGGCACGGCACGGCAGCTCGCGCTATGCCATGCGTTCCTGCTTGAGGGATTCGGAACTGAATCCTAACATCGATCGGCCTTGCCTTGCATTTGCCATTTTCTTGTGGGGTGAGAGCCTTTCAGCCCTGTGGCACGTTCCTGCGTTGAAGATTCCTCGTGGCATCGCCATCGGCGTCAGATCGCAGCGCAGGTCCGGCCATACGGTATTCGAAGCCAATTTCGACCCATCAATTACAGTTCACAACTTCGTGATGATTGCAGGCCGGCACTTTGTTGGTGTGTGAGCTCGCAGCAATAAGCTGTTATCCGACTTCGAATCGAGCCAGTCGTCCAAAGGAGGCGAGCGTAATGGTTCCCACATCTATAGGCTCCAAGGGCATCTGCGAGGTCCTTTCTTGCCCACTGTGACCCGCCAAGGAGTAAGTAAGAAAGTTACCCTCGAAATGACGCCCCGAAATGTCCCTTTCGAACCACCAACCACCCCATGGTCGTCTATCAGTATTGACCGGTGTCTGCAGGCCTCGTCACGAAGCGGTCAGCACACAGTTCCCCTCTTGCTCGACAGGCATGCCCGGGGCCGCGACATCCAAACCTGATCCCTTTCAGGATCTCGTCGCGAAAAAGGGGCGCATGAGAAGAGGTGGATCGACTTGCAACATACCCCGCTTCCTCGATATGTTGGTCTGAGGAGAATGAGCAACTTCCTCACCAGCTAGAACTTGTGATGAAGGGTGACAGCGACCACCAACGGACAGGAAACTTGCAGCCAAGTCCGAACCGAAGATGGTGTTGTGAGTCCGCCTCGCATGCAAACTGCGGGCCGTCACCGAGTCCTTCTTGATCTTGGGCCAGCAAGGGCACCGACGAGAAGCTGGGTGGTACACCATGTCCTGTGCCAGGAGGGGCGAAATGATAACCAAGTAGCCCCCATGGGCAGGTCGCAGTCACCAACGTGAGGGGGGCACCTGCATTACTGATTTCTCCCATCTTGGTCCACAATCTCGACCCATACCTGGTGATGAGAACGTGCATTAGCGGGCAGCTGACGTGAAGTTGCTGAGGGATGGCTCAAAGTACTGTACCAAACGATACTTTGTCCAGTCTTCTCCGGGAAGCCGATGGTCCATCAAGGGGCGTGTGTGATACTTCGTCCCGGGATACAGTTCGGTTCGTGCAGGCTGCAATGCTCTTCGCCGGTCAAGGTTGGCATCACGCCGACACAGTCTTGGTACGAATAGGGGTTGGATTCAGGCAATAGTTGCGGGACCAAGGACCGCGAGAACAAGGTCAAGGGGGCAAAGAAAGACGGAGTATGCGCACCGGCGACTTCGCGCTTCGCGTCTGGCGGAAGCATCGGTCCGTGTACGGCCATACAGCCTAGAGTGATAACTGCGCCCTGCCCTTTTGTTGGTGATGAGCAATGACAGGATGCAGATGTCATCTCGGCCAAAATTCGTTCGCACACCCAATGAACGAGAGGGCATGTATCGGGGATGGTCCTGGGTTGCCTTCTCCAGAAGTTGCTCTGTGAATGATTGTAAGCATCCTTGTCGCCTACGCGTCTGGTGATCGCTCCAGCATCGGACTGGTGCATGAGTAAGGGGTATATTATTGACCCGAAGCAGTTTCTCAATAACATTTACAGCTCCGTTTTGCGAGTAAACTGCTGTTTGCCGTGAAGTTTTGGTCGTATGAAGACACTCTAGGCGCAGTTGAGGGCGGCTGTGGGAAGCATGTCGTCAGTTAGTCAAGCGAAGTGCGGCGTCGATGCAGCGCTTAAATGCCAGGGTAGGTAGATGCTGATTGGCTACCGAAAGAGCAACCGCCGATGCGACCTCGATCACACCTCGTCTTTGCATTCTTTGCGAAGAAGGCATTGTCACAACGAATGTTGCGCCGGGGTTTTGTTGGCTGCTTCTCGCGCTTTCGTCTGTTAATGCCGCCTGACGCTCGTCTTAGGAAACATGCGCTCGCCTGGGCGCATGTTGGTAAGGTTGTCATACTTCTGACCACCCCAACCGCCAACTGGTATCCGCCCACACACGCAGAGAAGTTTAGCCTGGACTGACGACTTTCAGGTCTGGCTCTGGTTCGCAACTCAACGGAGTCTGACGCACGGAGTGGGCAACGATTTGCAATACATCCCTGCCTCTGTTAGTCTCGTCAGTTTTGCCCAAACATGGAATGCTCACCCTGAAAGCGAAGTGGTGAGGTGGGTTGATCCCCTGCTTCTTCCGGTTGGAATTGTAACAGAAAACGAAGTTGCCGGACGGATGCTACTATTTCGTCTTATTTCTGTGTCAACGCTGACAGCCTTGTTTGCTCATGGCCGGATTGCCAACGGGTTTGCGTTGACAGCTGCAAAATCACGGTTTGCCCAAACCGAAACAGTTTCTTTGCGCAGCAGCCAAAACGCTTAAAACACATTTCTGGTGAATGCGGAAGGAGGCTGTGTCGGTGACTGCATTGGTCGGATACGTGGGTGAGACCTGGTTCCGAAAAGTGACATGAACTAGAGTACGTTGGAGCCCAAGGTCCATCAGGGGTATTCCAGTTGAATGAAGGAGAGGGGTACTGATTCCGGCCCGTATCGGAGTCGGTAGACCTTGGAAAAGGTCCAGGCTACCGGGGGAAGCAACAAAGCCTTTACGGTTACTCTGCTACGTCCGAGGAGAGCGGGAGGGCGTGCCAGAAAATAGGGTGTCCAGGGGTCCTACACCCGTCAGTTTCTCGGTAATTGTGTCTGTTACTCCAAAAGGCAGTCGAAAAGGAGTTGAAGGTGATGGAAGAAGCTTGGCAAGACTACCGGGACGGTCAGGTCGCACCTCGGCCGCATGGGCAGTTACGGTGTGTTGGAACTGATCCGCAAGATTGACGTCCGTAGCGCGTGGGTGGGAGCTCCCTTCCGTGGTGTTAACCAAAGCGGAAGGCCAAGACGTGAAGGCAACCAAGCCGAGAACCGCAGTGGTGGACCATCAGCCATAGAGAAGGATCACGATGGCGATCAGGTCACCGCAGGTCATACCGCATCGAAGCTGTGGAGACATGCTGTAGGCGGGAGGCGCCTCAGCCAACCTGGAATGCAAGAGGTGGTTTCCGACATACTTGTTCCCCTCATTCCTTGTTAACCCCAAGGTAAGGTAGGTAGGGAGAGTAGACGACCCTTAGTGATCAATGGAAGTTTGCTCTTCACTCGGTCTGTCCGCAGCACAGCAGCGATATCAATGGCTCGATTACGAGGTCCCCGTCGGCGGCTTGAACTGTGCTGGGACTATGTTTCTTGCGCAAAATGCAGAAATGCCGTTGAAGATAAGGATCTGAGTTATCCGAACGCCACGCCGATACAGAAATCTTCGCAGCTTCCACACCAGACGCACACGTACGGCCCTGGATCTGTTGATGTGTCTGCTGTGAAAAGACCGCGTTCCCAGTCGGGAGAGGCGAACGGGAAGGGAGCTAGACCCGCGTCTGATGAAATAGGGTAGGGGTATGAGTTGTTGGAGTCGGTGAGTAGAAATGTCCACTGCAAGGCTTCCGAGACCACCAACAGGTCGGCAATGCGCCAATTCTGGTGACCACAGAGCGAGGGTCCTATACCGCTGCATGACAACATGGCGTGGGCAGTGAAGATGACCACGTTATAGCTAGTGGCTACCTTACCAACTGTCCGGTAGCTGCCTTGCCTTTTACCAGTGCTTTCCTTCTATGCCTTAGGTGAGACACCTTAAGTCAAGCGAGGAAAGCATAAGGTACCTCACCGAAAGTCTGATGAAGGCTTTGGTGACTTCCCCGGGTAAGGTACACAAAGAAGAACATCTAAGACAGGACATATCGACTGTTCCGGGGAAGGAAACGTCCTGCTGCTTCACTGACGGAAGGCCTGTTGAGAATATCCGTGCTGAAAACAACTCATATGAAACAAACGAAATACGCTGCTTGAGCAGAATGGGTCACTTTGATGGTCATCTGGGCAAGCAGAAGACAAAGGCTGTTGGTGGGAGTTGGGTGTGGGTGTAGATGTGGATGTGATGTCGAATACCGTATAAGAGCAGACTCAAGGCAAGGCAGGACCTCTGAGGGTTGGCATCCACACGGAAGAAGTGGAATAACGTAAGAAAAAACCGAAATACAGAGATGGGCAACAATGTGATTTACATGTTTGACCCCCCCCCCCCCCCAAAAAAAAAAAAAAAGAAAAAAGAAAGCTAGACAATAGGTGGAATGCATTATTCTGCACCGTGTGATGCAGCTTTTTGAGGCATTAGAAGCACAGTGTGATTTAGATGCAGGTCGGGTACCTTCAGGGACCCCGGCCCCCAAATCGTTCCCAAGCCTCATCTCGCCTCTTTCATCTTCCATGCCAACGGGTATCCCACCCACCGAGTCTACTTAGTCCTTTGCTGTCGCATCTCATTGCAGAAACATTGAGAGACGCCCCTCTGTTTGTTACGTTTTTAATATTCAGGTTATGTCTTTTCCCCAGATACGTATGTCAATTGCCATCAGCCACGGCCGCCATTTTGGCCTCACTCACTGCCTTTCCTCCTCAGACTCTATTCGGAGCTCAATATTCTGCCTTACCTCCATTGTCATCTCAATTTTCCAACGGACCCAGCCTCAGTCCAATCGACCTCACACTTACACTACTTTACACGCTACATCCCTGGGGGCCGGTCTCTTGTCTGGCCGCCGCCCCCAACGATGCCGTCAAAGCCGCGATTGCAGCCGACCCACCTTTAAACCTCGCTGGGCTCTGTTGGCCTTGGTCCAAGACCGAGCCTGAGAATTTCCTCTTCGTACGAGGAAACGTTTGTTGTTGAAGAGTGTGCCGGACTGGCAACTTTGCGTGTCGGTGCCACAGAGCTACAGACAGGACTGACCTCGGTTACCGACCCCACTTTTCACTGTCAAGGTGAACCCCTGGGCGATGATGTCGCTATCCGTTTGTCTCGACCTACACCACAGGTGTGCTGTTCGAACCAGCGGCCGCTGCTCATTGCTGGGCAACATCTACCGTCGTCGGACAGCCCAAACGCATATCATCCAACTCCAATACACTTGAATATTCAGGAAGGCGACATACAGACCTGATTTGACTACACCTCAAATCGACCTGGCGAATGATGGACCGTGAACCGGACATGGACAAATGGACTTGGCTGAGACAAGGTTGTCTCTGTCCAGGGACGTCCATTGTGGATATCGATGTGGCTGTTGCCCATCCGGCCGATCAACTGCCAGTCCATCTACCCTTACCCTGCCCCTGCTTCGAGCTCCTGGCTCCTGGCCTCTTCTGGCCTCTGCTACGGTCCACCTTTCGATCCCGGAACGACGGGGCACAATCAAACGCTTTACATGGGAGACACGGAGCACCATTGTCGCTCTGCCTTCGTCGCCCTGTCAGAGAAGTTACGACCTCATTCGGCTGTTTGGACCTTCGCTGTACGAATAGTGTCCCCACCATTATCTCGAATACGGACCAAATCAATGATATTCAACTTATTCCTTGCGCACCTGCGGCTGGGACTACGCTTGCTTCAGCGACAGTGTGTATTAACCGGCATACCTCCACTGCAGTGCCTTGCCCAACTGGCCGGCACAAGCCATGTGGCAAGCCACAAGGCTACGTAGACGACCAGCTTCGTCGTCCGGGTCAATACTCAAGATGACACAGACACAGCAAAGCACGTATGCTGCAGATAGACGGCTACACAAGCGAGTACAAAGGACCTACAAAGGACCTCAAGTATTGGCTTTGCCCAAACAGGCTAACCTGGGCCCGACGCGGATCAACCATGTGCGACATCGTTGGTGATCCACTCCACACCGCGATCCGTCACCTCGAGGTGATGGTTTTCCTGGTCTGCGGGTGCACTAGGACCAGCTTGTGCCTCCGAGCATGTATAATCAAAATTGAGACGGGCGGGCACCCGGATCTTGTTTTTTTGTAGGCGGTCGCACACCCACTACATACACACTTGGGAGCTGACCACTACGGCATAGCCCTGCACCACCACCACCACCAATGTCAAGCACTCCCCTGGCCAGTCTGCTTGTCGTTCCGTCTGTTTCCCACGTTACCCGAATGGGATGTGCGGTCAGGCGCCATGCGGCAATGAGAACCCACGAGAGGTGCCACCTGCCCTGCGCGGCCCCGTCCATCCGCACTTGCCTAAGGTAGTCAGTGACTTGCGCGGGATGGCTTTTGAGGTTGGATCCTCGTCCTGCTCTTCCTTTCCTACTTCACCACCCTGTTGACGGCTCTCTACGGCGAAGTAAGAGAAGTCAATGGCTTTAGAGTGGCAGCTGGCAAGACTTTTACCGAAAATATCCCCCTCAACTTGAGTGGATTGACTTTGACGGCAGAGCCAACGCTCAAATCTTGGGCTGTCCACACAGCTTTCATATCCCGACACCAATAGCGAAGAGGTGCGTCAACAGCTCCGAATTCATGCTGACGCCCCTCGACTGCATCCGGGGCCCTTTTTCATCAGATTTTACCACATTCAACGTCTTCGGTCTTCCAGAAAGGTTTTCTGCACGCGAGACCCTGATCCCACCGACGCTAGCGTGTGCTCACTCGAATTAATAGCCTCTGCTCCTAATGGTTTCAAGAGCAATAACAACAACTGGCCGTCGTTCAAGGCTGAGGAACATATCACATCTCCTGGGTTTTCAAGGGAGACGTACCGGCGTGACTTGGATGGCTTGCATGGGTTGGGTTGGGTTCGGTTCTCCAAGACCGTTAATTCGACCCCACAGGACGACCGCTTCTCCCGACCGCCTCCCGCATATCAAGGGGCGGAACAAATCAACCATCTGCCCGCTCTGCATCCGCAGCCAACTTCTCTCTCAGGTACCTCGACTTTCAAGGTACAAACTGGCTGTCATATCCCGCTGCGGCTTCAACATTATATCCCTTCACCTGCTTGCAGCCCTGCCTGCGGCAAGATCGCAAAACTATTGACGCACCAATATCTCGCCGCGGCCTTACCAACGCGAGTATCGCGTGTAAATTGGCAAACAACCAACAACCAAACTCCTTCTATATCCATTTGGCATCCACGGTGTGATACCTTTTCACTGGCTCTCGTCACTTTGTATGGTTGGCCGTACTGACGATGGGGAGTAAGTCAGCCCACCTTTCTCGAACACCAATCTCGAGCCAATAATTGCAAGCTTGGGCTTGTGTCACGAACAAGTATAAGACAGACAAGATCCCCTCCTTCTCAGACTTCATCTCTTCAATGAGCAGAGACAACCAAGACAACATCAGCAACCTCAGAGACAACGCAAATACGCACTTCAACACACAGGATATTCCCGACACGTACGCCACCACTTGAAGCACTTCTCTATTTTCTTCTTCAAGGAACACGCATTAGTCTTCAGTCGAGGCATTGCAGAAGCTCGCCCAGCCGATATCTTCGCTGTATTTGCACTGAGGACAGTCATATTCGCCGACTTTAGCCGGGCACTTTCACAGCATACGAAACACGCCTTCAAAATGTGCAAGACGTACACACAGTACTACACGGAGTGCTCTCACTCGGTCCGTACTTCACAGGTCCCGTGTTCTTCCAGGCCGGCATGTCAACCGACGGAGGTGCCCATGACGCATCCCGGCTCCTGTCCTACGTGCCAGAAAAACGGGAACGCGTAGGTTAGTTCTGAAATTACCATTGCTATATTTCAAGAACGGGAAGCTGATATCTACTTAAAAAAAAAGGAACCCGATTCCCAGCCCATGGCGCAAGGAGAAGAAGCAGAAACTTTGACATTGGCACTCTCTCGAGATAAGCAGCCAGTGCCCACCACTCATTCTCCATCTTTCTATTCTTCAACGATCAGGCGACTGTAGCGATGGCAACGAGACATATGAAGCGGGTTCTGGCTGTGGTCATTTTGTTCGCTATGTTACCGGTCTTTTAAGGCGGCCTGATGGTTTCTACAGCTTCGGAGTGGTTTTCAGTCACAGGCATACCAAATGCTCTTTCATTTCATAGATTAACCGGGCGGCCTTGAGACTCTACGACTGAGGATGGTCCCCATCGAGATTACCTTTGTTCATAGGTCTTTGCGCTGGCGAAGCTAATCCAATTCCTTCAACGTTAACCCCACACGCTTCACCTATCTTGTTTCAAGGCATAGTCGGGGGCTGGTTCCCGCAGTCAGAGGATGAGGATGACTGCGTTGTCGAGCGGCTAATCGCATCGGGCCGCACAGGATCCAGACCCCAAACACGCCGCTTGAAGAATGGGGGCTGAGGCGGCAGTCACGAAGAAAAGGCGGCCAAAGTCTCTTCGGGAGGCTGTGGGCTTGGTGCTACCTGTCAGAAAACATCATGCGCCGGCAGTGAGAGAGCGGGAACGGTCCGCTTGCAAGAAGCATGCTCCCGCATCCACGGCCAACGGCATTCGGCCAGGGAGACTCAGCCCCAACCAAAAGACCCTACATGTAAATCCAGAGCGAAGCAGTACACACGCACACAGCCAAGCACAAACGACAAGGCAACCAAAGGAGATCAACTTCTTCCTCGGTGGCGGTGACTTCAAAAGGCTGCAAGTCACAGGCGCGAGGAAACGGCAGCCGCTGCAGCGTTTGCCTGGAAAGCTAGCGGTTGACGCATGGACAGTACGATTTTCGTCTGACCCAGCATGCAGGTTGCGTCATGTGACGACCGCATTCACGGCGTTAATGAGCAGAGGCCACGGCGTTAATAAGCAGAGGCCACGGCAGGCCGGCTATGCAAGGCGCATACGTACGCGCGACAGGCGATGAAGAGGATCAAGGGGACAGCGCAGGCCTTCCTTTTTTTTTTTTCCTTGGAAAAAACCAAAGGCCCCCCCCCCTCCCCCCAACCCAACTGCAGTTTCCATGATGAAGCAAGCAGACAAGCGACTGAATATTGACGATGATCTCAGGGCTGCGCAGGGGTTGTGTTGTTTTCTTGGCCCGCAGAGAAACGGACATGGAAAAATAAACCCAGATACGAACGAAAATGGGAACGAAAGAGGAGTGTCGGAAGGACCGAGCTCGTGCAAAGAGCTTCTTAAGAACAACCGGTCGACAATCTAAGTCAACCAACACGGTGGCACTGAAAGCTGGCCGCACCAATCCGGTGCAGATACGCTACGCCATGGCTGTCAGAATTCACACGCCTCCGTCTCGTCACGGTAGGGCAGACATGCGAGACGAGCCAAGCGATACTACCCTATCCGGACCTAAATACTGAGACATGCGGATTGCTGTGCTTCCACGGGTACTTTGCGCAGTGCAACTCGATGCTCTGAGGCTTAGGGTAACGGCTGACACCAAACTGAACTATGCAAGCTAAAAGACGACGCATACGAGGCGCGACATATCTTTTCTAACCGGGGTTATCTCCAAAGTCGGGGTCGGAGGGCCGATGTTCTCTTCACGAAATGGGGGCTTTGAGCGTTGTGTCGGATGTGGCGAGGCCAGTGGGAACAAGACTGGCCGGTCAGGCCCAAGATGCTGCGAGGAGCCGGGGGCGTAACTGACATCCAAGATGGCCAGGAAAGAAGCTGACTGGACAATTACACGAACTGCTCAGACTGCCCTGCTGATTCTCATGCGGAGTGATCCAGTAATATCTAGGACAGAATAGTACCTGAGAAGCTGAACTGGGCCGGGCTGGGGTCGGTAGGACTGGATGGACATGGCAAGGCGAAGGAGAGCGAGCTGTAGGACGGGACGAACTACCTTATGAACCACCACACGAAGAATTCTTCTGTCCAGGCCACCGACAGAATAGGCACGCCGTCCGAATGTAACCCGCCATTCCTTCCAATATCACCATGGCCCCAAATGCAACGGCCAATTACGTAGGTACGGCAGCCAGGCAGAGCCAGACAAGGACAGGCACGGTAACGGATGTTGAAGGTGATATGAAGATGAGATGTGGACGATTCTACTTTTGGGGGGGGGGGGGCCAGCAGACCGAAGCAAGATCATTCGGCGTGGAAAAGACCCCGTTTTTTTCGGACATAAAGGTTACTAAGTGACTAAGAGGTAATTAAGGTACAGCAAGGTGGTATTGAGGGCACCCACCCACACAAACTGTCAGGGTGAGAGGGGGGTGGGTGTTGCATGGGTTGAAGGGAAGAAAGATTGTGTGCACCGTCCCTGGCAATTCCACGTCCGGCCAAGGCATACTCCATACATGGACCGGGAGATTGACATGCGCCCAGGCTTCCACCTCCGCTTTGAACTTCTCAATCCTCAACCACCAGCACTAATGCATTGCAGCAAGCGATCGTGCATTTCCTTATGCTCCGGTTGCACTACGGAAAAGGATTTCGGATAACCAGGCAGGGAAAAAAAAAAAAAACTAAACAACAGTGACCTAGTAAGCCAGAAAGAGAGACCTTGCTCGACCCCGTCAAGATGACCCCGACATGGCAGACCGCAGACCACACAAGCAAGGCAAACCAAGCTCGGACGAAATGCAATTTGATTCACACCGGGGACCGGGAAACACTGAAAACGCCAACCTCACGTCTCCTCAAAACTTCCCCCCCTGTCCGCCGTCGCACCAGGTACCTGGCTTCACACTCGGGAAAACACACACGACGACCAGGTTTTCGGAAGGCCCCTTTGTTGATTATCTTGGTCTGGCGAGACCTAGCCTAGCTTTCCGATGCGACATCTCCCATCGTCATACAATGAGATCCTCATCCCAGACTCTCCCTCGCATCTAGATGAGCTCGACTTGCCATGTCTCAAATGGATCAATGACGAAGGGAAGCCGGACGCCAAGCGGAAGAAGATGAAAGGAGCTCGACTTAGCTACGAGGTGGGCACGCAGCCAATTTGCCTGCCTCGCCTTGCCTCAGCTCAAACGTGTTTGCTGACACCACGCGATTCTATTGTCCGTATACTTGTTTGTCAGCCTTCAGTGTAATGTCACGCAAGAACGAATTTTGCTTTACGCTTGTGTTCTAGTGGCACCGCTTCCGCATCGCATTTCGACGGACCGCAGCAGTACAACTTACCCGTCTCAATAGCGCACGACGCACATGGGCATACGCCATGTTCACCATGCCTGGCATCTGGACTGCATGTATTCGACACTCGATGTGCCGCCAGAGAACGCCGCGTTGCTCTCGCCCTTGCTGTTGTTAGCAACCTTGCACAACCCCCAAGTCAAGCTGTGGCTTCAATCCAGCGTCATAACAATGCAGTATCGTAATGCTATCACGGTCTCGCCGTTGGAGCAGCCCTGCATGTCGCCATTCCCAGAGCATTGATCACATACATCCATTGACATTTGAGTTCAAACCAGGGGATCCCAAGCAATTCTGGTATGCCGGGGTCTATATCTGGGTGAATGCGATGCGAGCGACTTTCCCGATCTGCAATTCCTTCTACTTTTGCGTCAAAAAGCGGGCCGGATACATGGCGCCGATCAAGAATCTGTACACGAGGTAATGAATTCTTTCAACGCTGTTTACATCTATTATCCGTCATAAGCAGGCATCACAAGAGCTGCCAGCAGATTTTGCGCAACTGGTATCCAAAGATAGCCGGCCGGGCATCGGGATTAGGGGTAGCTAAAAAGCGCTTTTAACTCAAAGAGCGTACAGCTCTACATATTATATAAAAAGCAGTAAAAAGCGTGCAAAATAGCGCTATACTTAATTAGGTAGGTAATAAGCTATTACTACTACTAAATTTTTTATATTATTAAAACTTTAACTATAAACTACTATATTGTTAAGTTAGTAAGAATTACTTAATAATATTAATTAAATAACGTTATACTTATTATTTAATATATTAGTTATAAAGTATTTTAGTTTTCTCTTATATAATCCTACTATTAATAAGTATCTATAGTATTACTATAAGTTCTAAAATTAGAAATAAATTTAAGAGATCTTATACTTTAAATCCTATTTTAAAGCTATAAGGGGTTATTATAGACTATGCTCGGTTTTATAGTGTGTATATTATAGGCGCGCGCCTATCCCTAGTACTTAGGTATAGCTAAGTAATAAGTATTTAGCTTATTATTATATACCTTTTAGCTTAAGTAGTAGCGCCTCTGCGCGCGCGCCTATATGCGCGCGCTATATACGCTAAAGGCTAAGATACTATTAGATATAATACTATGCCTAAAGTAGGGCCCGCTCCTTGATATATAACAAGCTAACCTAAAGGTTTAGGGTTTAAACCTAGGTATACGTAGCGCGGGTTCTTATAAGGAATAATAATAAGTATAGAATATAGAGCTATACTAGTAGTAAAATATTAGTAAATTTATAATAGATATATATACCTTTAGAAAAACTCTAAAACTATAGACTGAGTACTATTATAAGCTACGCCCGGGTTAAGCCTACCTAGGCTTCTACCTAGGTTTACTACCTTAGGGAGCTACCTAGGGCCTACCTAGGGCCTACTTAGTTATTCCTTATAAATTAGTAAAATCTCTATTAGAGAGGAAAACTTCTCCTTTTCCTCTTTAGCTTAGATAAATAATATTATAATAACCTCTTATTAAATAAACTTAGGTTTAACCCCTTATATATTTAAGCTTATTATAATAATAATAATAATAATAATAAATTAAGCACTACTCCTTATTCATTAGTAAGATAGTTAATAATAATATAGCTAAATTTTAAATAAGCTATTATAAGCTAATTTAGTAATAGTAATAAAGTCTCTCTAGTAATAGTTATAAGAGGTTAAGTAGGAAAATAGCTAATATGTAGCTATATAAACCCCTATAAGTACTACTAGTAAGGTATTAATAATACTAAATATAATATATTAAAAGCTGTTACCCCTACCCTTAAAGTTTTTAAGTAAATAAAAGAAATATACTACCTAGATATAATAAATAAAGTATAAGATTACTATAAATAAGGCGTTTTATACTATAGATATAGAGGTATAATACCTTATTAACTCCTATTTAAATATTATATTTTAGTAAGTAATTTCTACTTTTTATAAAGCTAGGGGGAGTAGGGGAAAGTATAACCCTATAGATTTTATAGCTTACTTAGATTAGATATATAAGGACTTAAATATCTAGTTATAAGCTATAACCTAACTATAAACCCTCTAGTAAAAAGAGAATAAATCCCTAGTAACTTTCTTATTAAAATTAAAATAAATACTAGCTAATATAAGTAATATAAACTAGCTTAATTAAGTCTAGATCTCGCTTTTAGAAGCCTCTTTTACCCCTAGGCTAAGGAACTAGCTAATTATTATTAACTTATTAGCTAATTATAATAACTAGCTCTTAAAGGTCTAGAGTATTATATAGAAAATAGAGTATTAAAAGGTCTCTAATAATTACCTAGTAACTTATTAGAGACCTATTACTAATAATACTAAAAGAGATACTTATATAACTAGAGCTATATATATTTTATAAGTTAAGGGGGAAAGATAGTATAATTATTAAAACTCTAGATCCTCCTTAAGTACCTCCCTAGTATAATACTAATAGCTTTAAAAAGGTATAGGGGACCCCTATACTTATTATAATTATAAAGCTAGAGGTTATACTACTTAGCGTTATTCTAATAAAGAGGATTAGTTACTTAAAGTTATAAAAATAAAGACTTTAAAAGAAGAACTAGTATATTATAAAATTATAAATAACTACTTAGTAGTAGCTAACTCCTTAGAAGAAGATAAGGAGTTAGGAAAAAACTAACTCTAGAGTAAAATTAAGCTCTAGAGCTTACTAAAGAGGAGATATTAAGTTAAGAAGAATATAAATAAGAATAACTAGCTAATAATAAGCTTATAATTATTTAAATTAGAATTAATAGAGGATATCTAGCTTATACTCTAGTAAATATTAGAAGTAATACTTATATAATAATTAACTTTTCTCTAATTTATTACTTTTACTTTCTATATATTAAGAAGAGATACTAACTTATAAGGGGGTATATACTTAGTAGATTATTACTAAGTAATATATTAAGTATAGTAATATTTAACTTAGAAACGAGTAGTTATACCTAGTATACTTTTATATATATAATTAATAGCCTAGACCTTAGTATCCTCTTAGAGCGCCCTTAGATAGAATAGAACTATATTATTTATAATATTATAGCTTACTAAATATACTATAAGAGGGTATAAGTTAGGCTATATCTAAAGGATTAAGAAGAAACGCCTCTTATAAAAGAAATAAGGGCTATAAGGTTCCTTAATATACCCTTATTCTCTATAATTTACTAATACCTAGTAAGATAATAGGGTAAATACTAGGAGGGTACTATAGAGGTATTAATATAAGCTATTAACTTAGCTAATATTAAAAAAGCCTTAAACTTAAAACTAAAAGATAATTAATAATACTATCTACTAAGCTAGGTCTTAAGGGAGTTTCCTAACTTATTTAACCCTAATAAGGCTTACTTATTACCCCCTAAGTAACTAGGAGTAAACTACTAGATTAACTTTATATTAGAATTTAATAATAGGGAGCTATTACTCCCTTAAGGCCCCCTCTATAGTATATTAAGAGAAGAGCTACTAGAAATAAAAGAAAACCCTATAAGACCTCCTAAATAAGGGGTTTATTAAAACTAGTAGCTTATTTACTAGGGTAATAGTACTCCTTATAAGGAAGCTAGGGGGAGGAATTCGCTTTTATATTAACTATAAGGCTTTTAATATAATTACTAAGAAAGATTACTACTCCCTCTTACTAATCTCTAAGATATTATATTAGGTAAGTATAGCTAAGTAATATACTATGCTAAATATAATAATAGCTTTTTATAAGTTAAGAGTAGTAAAATAGTATTAAGAGAGAACTATATTTTATACCTAGTATAGGTTATTTAAGTAAGTAATTTATTTATTTAGTCTAACTAATACCCGTACTAGCTTTTAATAATATATTAATAATACCTTATAGGACTTCCTTAATAACTTTATTATTACTTATATAAATAATATATTAATCTACTCTAATAGAATAAGAGAAGATTATAAGAGGAAGGTCTAGGAGGTCCTCTAGAAGCTAATAAATATAGGCCTAAACCTTAACCCTATAAAGTATAAGTTCTTAATTAAAAGGGTTAAGTATATATAGTTTATTATAATAATAAGAGAGGGTCTTTCTTATAACCCTAAGAAACTCTAAGTAATTACTAAGTAGTTACCCCCTATCTCCCTAAAGGGGGTCTAGAGCTTCCTAGGGTTTATAAATTATTATAATATATTTATATTAGAATATAGGGATATTATTAAACTACTTATACTACTTACTAGGAAGAATATAATATTTTAATAGGGAGATAACTAAGAATAAGCCTTCTTATAGCTTAAGTAGCTTTTTAATACCTAGCTAGTACTCTACTAATTTAATTTAAAAAATAAGATTATTATTAAAACTAATTATTTAGGATTTATATTAGGAGGGGTATTCCTATAAGTTAACCTAGAGGGTACTTAGTATCCTATAGTATTCTACTTATAAAAGCTCTTACTTATAAAGTATAATTATCCTATTTATAATAAGGAGCTCTTAGTAATTCTTTTTTACTTATATATATAGAGAGCGGAGCTATATAATATAACTACTTTTAAAGTACTAACTAACTACTAAGAGCTTAAATACTTTATAAAGAAATAGTACCTTATAAAGCGCTAGAGCTAGTAAGTAGAGGAGCTACCTTAGTATAACTTTATTATTAAATACTACTCTAATAAGGAAGTAGTAGCCCCTAATACCCTCTCTTAGAGGGAATAGGATATATTATAAGGGTAGGATAATAAGTAGAAGTAGGGGAGGGTCTTATAGCTAATACTAGACTATAGTTACCCCTATAAGGACCCTATAGCTAGCCCCCTAGTAAGGAGAAGTTAGAAAGGCTATACTAATATCCTAGATATTATAATCTTTAATAATAACCCTAATTTATAAGCGCTATAGCTAGAAACTATAAAGAAGGATATAATATATAAAGCTATATATTATATAATTACCTACTAGCTTTAGAGCTTCTTATTAGATATTAAGGCTAAGGTTTAAATTAGTAAGTATAATATTAATAATTAGAATAGGCTAATCTTTAGAGGGAGGCTATAGGTACCTAGTAGGGAGGATAATAATAACCTACTAGGGGAGCTTTATATAAAGATTATTTAGTAGAGCTATAATTTAAGTATAACTACGTACCTAGGTTATAATAATATACTAGAAATAATAAGCTAGTAGTTCTACTAGCTAGGATAATTATAAATAATATAGAGATTTATAAGGAATTATAATCTTTATAGAGGGATATATATCTAGAGGTAAGCATTATAGAGGTAGAAGCTTATACTTACTAGTTCCTTACCTCTTACTTCTAGTTCTATAGGCTCTGATATAGTATTATTAGTAATTAAGGGTTTAATTAGGTAAGCTACTTAGAAGCTAAATACTACTACTTTATTAGTATAAAGAGGCTATTAAGTACTATATACTACCTATAGACTAATAGTAATACTAAGAGGTAGAACTAGGAGATATAAGCTATCCTATAGGTATTTATAACCTAGGTATAGGATAACTAGGGGTAGCTCCTACTTATTACTTAGCTAGCGCTCTATAATAAGGCTAGTAATATAACTAAGCTCTAGCTATTCTTCTTAAAATATAAGTATTATACTAACCCTATACTTATTATAAATAATATAATAGAGAAGACCCCCTCTAGGGATATAATAGCTACCCTCCTAGTAATAAGATTATAAGAGGTAGTAGACTTTATTTAAGTAAGTATTATAGCTACTTAATAGTATAGCGAGGAGAATATAAATTAATATAAAATACCTATAGGGGAGTATTAAGTAAGTAATACGGTTTAGCTTTTAATAACTAATTATAAGAGCCCTAGGCTTATTAAGAAGCTATTATAGTTATATTATAAATATATTATAATAAGAGTCCTAAGCCTATATATTATTAAGTTAGATATACCTAGTAATATCTACTTAAGGTTCTATATAAACCTTCTCTAGAGGGTAGTAGAGGACCTCTTACTTATATAAATAAGGATAGACCCCTAGCTATTACTAATTATAACTAATAATAGCGAATTTAAGTAGTATATAGAGGAGATATATATAGCGTAATAGAAAGTAGTTAGGCGAGAGTAGAGGCGCGAGGTCTTAGTTAAGTAAGAGGGGTATATAGAGCTTACCTAGGAGCCTATAGAAGCTATAATAGAGATTACTATAGTAAGTAAGTATAAAGCCCTATATAGGCTAGTTATAAATAATAATAATAACCTAGCTTATACCTAGGGGGGGGACTAATTAGGAGGGGGGATAGTATTATAAGCTACGCCTAGGTTAAGCCTACCTAGGCTTCTACTTAGGTTTACTACCTTAAGGAGCTACCTAGGGCTTACCTAGGGCTTACTTAGTTATTCCCTATAAACTAGCGAAATCTCTACTAGAGAGGAAAACTTCCCATTTTCCTCTTTAGCTTAAATAAATAGTATTATAGTAACCTCTTATTAAATAAACTTAGGTTTAACCCCTTATAAGTACGAGGGGTTAGACCTAAGTTTATTTAATAATAAGTTATTATAATATTATTTATTTAAGCTAGAGAGGAAAAGGGGAAGTTTTCCTCTTTAAATAGAGATTTTACTAATCTATAGAGAACTATTAAATAAGCCCTAGGTAAGCCTTAGGTAGCTTTTTAAATAATAAGCCTAGGTAGAAGCCTAAGTAAGCTTAACCTAGGTATAGCCTATAATACTATCCCCCCTCTTAGCTAGCTCTTACCTAGGTATAAGCTAGGTTATTATTATTATCTATAACTAGCTTATATAAGGCTTTATATTTATTTATTATAATAGTCTCTATAATAGCTTTTATAGGCTTCTAAGTAAGCTCTATATATCTCTCTTATTTAATTAGAACCTTATACCTCTATTCTTATCTAACTACCTTTTATTATATTATATATATCTCTTTTCTATATTACTTAAACCTATTATTGAGTTTGGAATTACGCCGCAGCCCCTTTGTAAAAAGACTATAATAAATTCACCTAGTTTATAAGTATAATTCGGGAAATACTATATAGGTATTTTAACTTATACTCTCTACTAGTTAAGGAAAATAATATAGGAACCTTATATATTCCTACTACTTATAAGTAAACCCTCTAAATATTATAAAGTCGGACGCGCGCTATACTAGAGCTAATTATATTAGAGCTAAACGGGCTACTAAGGCTCTCGTGGCCTAGAAACACCCTCGCTAAACCTTCTAGTAAGGTGCTATAAAAGCTACTATATAAGATAACTCCTTAACCTAAAAGGTTAACCTTTTAGTAAGGTACTAAAGGTATTATAAATACTATTATATAAGAGGTAACTCCTTAACTAAAGAGGTCTTTTATAAGAGGTTCTTATAGCTAGAAGTATAAGAAGCTCTACGAGCAGGGCCTTATACCTCTCCCTCTTCCTTATCCTTATTCCTTAGCTATATTAATATTAAACCTTATATATAAATATACTAAGCCTAAGTAAGGTACGCCTTTTAATATAAATAATATAGAGGGGGTTACTAGAGAGTTTAGCCTTAATATAATTAATAAAACCTACTCCTTTATTAACTACTCTACTATATATAGAGAGTATATTATTAGTATAGCCCTTAAGAGGGCTTATCTTAATACCCCTATAGGGGACTTTATAAGGTATAATAGTATTAGAGCTAAGTAAGTAAACTTAGTAATAGAAGTTTAGCGGGTTCTTATATATCCTATAGAGTAGCCCTTCTTCGAGCAGGTCCTCTATATTACTAAGGTAGAGATAGCCTAGGTAGCCTAGGCCTATTAGGGTTTATTAGTAAGTATAGCTTGCGCTAATAATAATATAGAGAGAGGGTTACTAACGACGGTATAGTAAAAATAGTAACGACTTCTAGCGGACGAAGCGGTAATAGAGGCGGTATTTAATAGCAGCGCGGGTAGTATACGAGAGGATAAGTCAATAGTTTCATAGTTTAAATAATTAAAAACCACGTTATTATTGATATAAAGTTAAAGATCGTGAGGCTATTAACGGGCACGTATAAGTATAGCTATAGTTAGGAGAGGTAGTTAGTAACTTAGAAGGTTATTAGGGATCACGTGACCGAAGGCTATATATTATCAGGAGGCGCGGAGTTAAAAGGTCTGTTGCACTTGAGCAGGTAAAATCACTATGCAGTGGCTAGAGGCCTTAAACTTATTATTATTAGTTATAATTAGTAATAGCTAGGGATCTATTCTTATCTAAGCTAGTAAGGGGTCCTTTAGTACTCTCTAGAGGAGGTTTATATAGAACCTTAGGTAGATATTACTAGGTATATCTAACTTAATAATATATAGGCTTCAAACTCTTATTATAATATATTTATAATATAATTATAATAGCTTCTTACTAAGCTTAGGGCTCTTATATTTAGTTATTACAAGCTAAACCTTATTACTTACTTAGTACTCTTTTATAAACATCCTATATTAGTTTATATTCTCTTTACTATATTATTAAGCCATTATAATATTTATTTGAATAAAGTTTATTACTTCTTATAGCTTTATTATTAGGAGGGTAGCTATTATATCCCTAGAGGGGGTTTCTTATATTATATTATTTATGATAAATATAGGGTTAGTATAATATCTATATTTTAAGAAGAATAGTAAGAACCTAGTTATATTCCTAACTTTATTATAGAGCGCTAGCTAAACAATAAATAAGAGCTACTCCTAGTTATCCTATACCTAGGTTATAAATACTTATAAAATAGCTTATATCTCCTAGTTTTATTTCTTAGTATTACTATTAGTTTATAAGTAATATATATTACTTAATAATCTCTTTATATTAGTAAGGTAGTAGAATTTAGCTTAGAAGTAGCTTATTTAATTAAACCCTTAATTATTAATAATATTATATAAGAACTTATAGAACTAGAAGTAGGAGGTAAAGAACTAGTTAATATAAGCTTCTACCTCTATAATACTTATCTCTTTTAATATTATTAACTTACCTAGCTTATTTATTATAACTTATAAGTATTAACTAGTATTATCTTTTATAAGTAATAAGTTTATAATAAAAACTATTAAGAGGTCTGAGTATAACTAAGTAGGTATTATTAGGGGCTTTAGGAAACCCCTCTTAGCTTACTTCTAGATATATATCTCTCTATAGATATTATAATTCTTTATAAATCTCTATATTATTTATAATTATTCTAGCTCGTAGAACCACTAGCCTATTATTTCTAATATATTATTATAGCTTAAATAAGTAGTTATACTTAAGTTATAGCTTTATTAGATAGTCTTCATATAGAGCTCCCCTAGTAAGTTATTATTATTCTCTCTACTAATACGAGGGGTTAGACCTAAGTTTATTTAATAGGAGGTCGCTATAATACTATTCATTTAAGCTAAAGAGGAAAAGGGGAAGTTTTCCTCTCTAGTAGAGATTTTACTAGTTTATAAGGAATAACTAAGTAAGCCCTAGGTAGGCCCTAAGTAGCTCCTTAAGGTAATAAACCTAGGTAAAAGCCTAGATAGGCTTAACCTAGGCGTAGCTTATAATACTATCCCCCCCTCCTAGCTAGTCCCCCCCTAGGTATAGGCTAGGTTACTATTATTATTTATAACTAGCCTATATAGGACTTTAAACTTACCTATTATAGCAGTCTCTATAATAGCTTCTATAAGCTCCTTAGGAAGCTTTATATACTTTTCCTACTTAACTAGGACCTTATACCTCTACCCCTACCTAACTACTTTCTATTATACTATATATATCTCCTCTACGCGCTACTAAAATTCGCTATTATTAGCTATAATTAGTAGTAGCTAGGGGTCTATTCTTATTTATATAAATAAGGGGTCCTCTAATACCCTCTAGAGAAGGTTTATATAAAACCTTAGGTAGATATTACTAGGTATATCTAACTTAATACTATATAGGCTTAGGACTCTAACTATAATATACTTATAGTATAACTATAATAGCTTTTTTCTAAGCCTAGGGCTCTTATAGTTAGCTATTAAAAGCTAAACCTTATTACCTACCTAGTACTCCTCTATAGGTATCTTATATTAATTTATATTCTCCTTATTATACTATTAGGTAGCTATAATACTTACTTAGATTAAGTTTACTACCTCTTATAGCCTCGTTACTAGCAGGGTAGCTATTATATCCCTAGAGGGAGCCTCCTCTACTATGTTATTTACTATAAATATAGGGTTAGTATAGTACCTATATTGTCATAAGAATAGTAAGAGCTTAGTTATATTACTAACTCTATTATAAAGCGCTAGCTAGGTAGTAAGTAGGAGCTACCCTTAGTTATCCTATACCTAGGTTATAAATACCTATAGGATAGCTTATATCTCCTAGTTCTACCTCTTAGTATTACTATTAGTTTATAGGTAGTATATAGTACTTAATAGCCTCTTTATATTAATAAGGTAGTAGAATTTAGCTTAGAAGTAGCTTACCTAGTTAAACTCTTAATTACTAATAATATTATATAAGAACCTATAGAACTAGAAGTAGGAGGTAAGGAACTAGTAGGTATAAGCTTCTACCTCTATAGTACTTATCTCTTTTAATATTACTAACTTACTTAACCTATTTACTATAACCTATAAGTATTAACTAGTATTATCCTTTATAAGTAGTAAGTCTATAATAAAGTCTATTAAGAGGTCTAAGTATAACTAAGTAGGTATTAATAGGGGCTTTAGAAAGCCCCTCTTAGCTTATCTCTAGATATATATCTCTCTATAGGTATTATAGTTCCTTATAAATCTCTATATTATTTATAATTATCCTAGCTAATAGAACTACTAGCTTACTATTTCTAGCGTGCTATTATAGCTTAGATAGGTAGTTATACTTAAGTTATAGCTCTATTAAATAATCTTTATATAGAGCTCCCCTAGTAGGTTATTATTATCCTCCCTACTAAGTACCTATAGCCTCCCCTTAAATATTAGTCTCCTCTAATTATTAATATTATACTTAATAATTTAAACCTTAGCTTTTATATTTAATAGGAAGCTCTAAAGCTTATAAGTAATTATATAATATATAGCTTTATATATTATATCCTTCTTTATAGTTCCTAGCTATAGCGCTTATAGTTTAGAGTTATTATTAAAAATTATAATATCTAGGATATTAGTATAGCTCTTCTAACTTCTCCTTACTAGGGGGCTAACTATAAGGTCCCTATAGGGGTAGGCGTAGTTTAGTATTAGCTATAAGACCCTCCCCTACTTCTACTTATTATCCTACCCTCGTAGCGCGTCCTACTCTCTCTAAGAGAGAATATTAGGAGCTATTATTTCTTTATTAGAGAAGTATTTAATAGTAAAATTATACTAGGATAGCTCCTTTACTTACTAGCTCTAATACTCTATAAGGCGCTACTTCTTTATAAAGTATTTAAGCTCGCTCCTAGTAGTTAGTTAATACCTTAAAGTTAGTTATATTATATAGCTCCGCCCTCTATATATATAAGTAAGAAAGGACTACTAAAAGCTCCTTATTATAAATAGGGTAGTTATACTCTATAAGCAAGAGCTTCTATAAGTAGAACGCTATAAGATATTAGATACCCTTTAGGTTAACTTATAAGAGTACCCCTCCTAGTATAAATCCTAAATAGTTAGTTTTTATAATAATCTTATCTTCTAGATTAAACTAGTAGAGTACTAGCTAAGTATTAAAAAGCTACTTAAGCTATAAGAAGGCCTATTCTTAATTATCTCCCTATTAGAATATTATATTCTTCCTAATAAGTAGTATAAGTAGTCTAATAATATCCCTATATTCTAGTATAAATATATTATAATAATTTATAAACCCTAAGAAGCTCTAGACCCCCTTTAGAGAGGTAGGGAGTAACTACTTAGTAATTACCTAGAGTTTCTTAGGGTTATAAGAGAGACCCTCTCCTATTATTATAATAAACCCTATATACTTAACCCTCTTAACTAAGAACTTATACTTTATAGGGTTAAAGTTTAGGCTTATATTTACTAGCCTCTAGAGGACCTCCTAGACCTTCCTCTTATAGTCTTCTCTTATTTTATTAGAATAAATTAATATATTATTTATATAAGTAGTAATAAGGTTATTAAGGAAGTCTTATAAGGTATTAGTAATATATTACTAAAAGCTAGTAGGGGTGCTAATTAGGCTAAAGGAGTAGACTACTTACTTAAATAACTTATACTAGGTATAGAATATAGTTCTCTCTTAGTACTCCTCTATTACTCTTAACTTATAAAAAGCTATTACTATATCTAGCCTAGTATATTACTTAGCTATATATACTTAGTATAATATCTTAGAGATTAGTAGGAGGGAGTAATAGTCTTTCTTTATAATTATATTAAGGGCCTTATAGTTAATATAGAAGTAAATTCCCTTACCTAGCTTCCTTATAAAGAGTATTAGTACCTTAGTAAGTAAGCTACTAGCTTTAATAAACCCCTTATCTAGGAGGTCTTATAGGGTTTTTTTAATACTAGTAGCTCTTCTTATAATATATTATAGAGGGGGCTCTAGGGGAGTAATAGCTCCCTCCTATCTAGTCCTAGTATAAGGTTAATTTAGTAATCTACTCCTAGTTACCTAGGGGGTAGTAAATAAGCCTTATTTAGGTTAAATAAGTTAGGAAACTCCCTTAAGATCTAGTTTAATAGATAGTATTATTAATCCTCTTTTAGTTTTAGGTTTAAAGTCTTTTTAACATTAGCTAAGCTAATAGCTTATACTAGTACCTCTATAATACCCTCCTAGTACTTACTCTATTATCTTACTAGGTATTAGTAGGTTATAGAGAATAAAGGTATATTAAGGAACCTTATAGCCCTTATTTCCTAAATAAGGGGTATTTATTCTTAGTCCTTTAGGTATAGCCTAACTTATCCCCTCTTATAGTATATTTAGTAAGCTATAGCGTTATAAATAACCTAGCTCTACTCTATCTAGGGGTACCCTAAGAGGATATTAGGGTCTAGGCTATTAAGTATATATATAAAGATATACTAAGTATAACTACTTATTTCTAAGTTATATACTACTATACCTAGCGCGTTACCTAGTAATAATCTACTAAGTATATACCCTCTTATAAGTTAGTATCTCTTCTTAATATATAGAAAGTAGAGGTATTAAGCTAGGGAAAGGTTAATTATTATATAAGTATTACTCCTAATATTTACTAGGGTATAAACTAGATATCCTCTATTAACTCTAACCTAAATAATAATAAGCTTATTATTAGCTAGTTATTCCTATTTATACTCTTCCGAACTTAATATCTCCTCTTTAGTAAGCTCTAGAGCTTAATTTCGCTTTAGAATTAGTTTTTTTCTAACTCCTTATTTTCTTCTAAGGAGTTAGTTACTACCTAGTAATTATTTATAAACTTATAGTATACTAGTTCTTCTTTTAAGGTCTTGACTTCTATAACCTTAAGTAGCTAGTCCTCTTTATTAGGGTAGCGCTAGGTAATATAACCTCTAGCTTTATAAGTATAATAAGTATAGGGGTCCCTTATACCCTTTTAAGGCTATTAGTATTATACTAGGGAGGTACCTAAGGAGGACCTAGAGTTTTAGTAGTTAAAGCGCCTTACCTCTTTAACTTATAAGATATATATAGCTCTAGTTATATAAGTATCCCCTTTAATCCTTAGTAATAAGTCTCTAGTAAGTTACTAAGAAGTTACTAGTAATCTTCTAGCGCTCTACTTTCTATATAATACTCTAGACCTTTAAGAGCTAGTTATTATAATTAGCTAGTAAGTTAATAATAATTAGCTAATCCCTTAGCCTAGGGGTAAGAGAGGCCTCTAGAAGTAAGATCTAAACTTAACTAAGCTAGTTTATACTACTTATATTAGTTAGTATTTACTTAAATCTTAATAAGAAGGTTACTAGGGATTTATTCTCTTTTTAATAGAGAGTTTATAGTTAAGCTATAGCTTATAACTAGATACTTAAGTCTTTATATATCTAGTCTAGGTAAGCTATAAAGTCCTTAGGGTTATATTTTCCCTTACTCCCCCTAGCTCTATAGAAAGTAGAGACTACGTATTAGGTTATAATATCTAAGTAGGAGTTAATAAGGTACTATACCTCTATATTTATAGTATAGAACGCTCTATTTATAGTAATCTTATACTTTATTTATTATACCTAGGTAGTATATTCCTTCTACTTACTTAAAAGCTTTAGGGGTAGGGGTAATAGCTTCTAATATATTATACTAAGTATTACTAGTACCTCGCTAGTAGTATTTATAGGGGTCTGCGTAGCTATACGCTAGTTATTCCCTTACTTAACCTCCTATAACTATTACTAGAGGGACTCTATTACTATTACTAAATTAGCTTATAATAGCTTATTTTAAGTTTTAGCTATACTACTATTAATTATCTTACTAACTAGTAGGGAGTAGCGCTTAACTTATTATTATTATTATAATAATAGGCTTAAATATATAAGGGGTTAGACTTAAGTTTATTTAATAGGAGGTTATTATAATACTATTTATTTAAATTAAAGAGGAAAAGGGGAAGTTTTCCTCTTTAGTAGAGATTTCGCTAGTCTATAGGGAAGAACTAGGTAGGCCCCGGGTAGGCCCTAGGTAGCTCCTTAAGGCGGTAAACCTAGGTAGAAGCCTAGGTAGGCTTAACCTAGGCGTAGCCTATAATAACTAAGTACTTATAGCCTCTCTCTAAATATTAGCCTCCCTTAATTATTAATATTATACTTATTAATTTAAACCTTGGCTTTTATATCTAATAAGAAACTCTAAAGCTAGTAAGTAACTATATAACATATAGCTTTATATATTATATTCTTCTTTTTAGTTTCTAGCTATAGCGCTTATAATTTAGAGCTATTATTAAAACTTAAATATCTAGGATATAAATATAGCCCTTTTAACTTCTACTTACTAGGGGGCTAGCTATAAGGTCTTTATAAGGGTAAGTATAATTTAGTATTATTTATAAGACCCTCTCTTATTTCTACTTATTATTTTAATTTTATAATATATCTTATTCTCTCTAAGAGAGGGTATTAGGGGTTATTACTTCCTTATTAGAGTAGTATTTAATAATAAATTTATACTAAGATAGCTCCTCTACTTATTAACTCTAGTATTTTATAAGATATTACTTCTTTATAAAATATTAAAGCTCTTAGTAATTTATTAGTATTTTAAAAGAGGCTATATTATATAGCTTTACTTTTTATATATATAAGTAGAAAAGGACTACTAGGAGCTCCTTATTATAAATAAAGTAATTATATTCTATAGAGGAGAGCTTTTATAAGTAAAATATTATAAGGTATTTAGTACTCTCTAAGTTAATTTAGAAGAATACCCCTCCTAATATAAATCCTAAATAATTAGTTTTAATAATAGTCTTATTTTTTAAATTAAATTAATAGAGTATTAGCTAGGTATTAAAGAGCTACTTAAGCTAGAGAAGGCTTTTTCCTAGTTATCCCCTTATTAAAATATTATATTCTTTCTAATAAGCTTTATAAATAGCTTTATTATATCTCTATACCCTAGTATAAATATACTATAGTAATTTATAAACCTTAAGAAGCTTTAAATACCTTTTAGAGAAATAGGGAGTAGCTACTTAATTATTACTTAGAGTTGCTTAGGGTTATAAGAAAAGCTTTCTCTTATAGTTATTATAAACTCTATATACGTAACCTTTTTTATCAAGACCTTATATTTTATAGAATTAAGGTTTAGCTCAATATTTACTAGCTTCTAGAGGATCTCTTAGACCCTTTTCTAATAATTTTCTTTTATCTTATTAGAGTAAACTAATATATTATTTATATAAGTAGTAATATAGTTATTAAAGAAGTTCTATAAGGTATTATTAATATATTACTAGAAGCTAGTAGGGGTATTAATTAAGCTAAATAAGTAGATTATTTATCTAAATAACTTATACTAGGTATAGAATATAATTCTCTCTTAGTACTCCTTTACTACTTTTAACGTATAAAAAGCTATTACTATATTTAACTTAGTATATTACTTAGCTATATTTACTTAGTATAGTATTTTAAAGATTAGTAAGAAGGGGTAATAATCTTTCTTAGAAATTATATTAAAGGCTTTATAATTAATATAGAAATAAATTCCTTAACCTAGCTTCTATATAAAAAGTATTAATATTCTAATAAGTAAGCTATTAGCTTTAATAAACCCCTTATCTAAGAGGTTTTATAAGGTTTTTTTTAATACTAATAGCTCTTCTCTTAATATACTATAGAGGGGGCCCTAAGGGAGTAATAGCTCCCTTCTATCTAGTTCTAATATAAGGTTAATTTAGTAGTTTACTCTAGGTTACTTAGTAGGTAATAAGTAAGTATTATTAGAGTTAAATAAGTTAGGAAACTCCTTTAATACCTAGCTTAATAAATAGTATTATTAATCATCTTTTAGTTTTAAGTTTAAAGCTTTTTTAATATTAGCTAAGCTAATAGCTTATATTAATTCTTTTATAATACCCTCTTAATACTTATTCTATTATCTTATTAAATATTAGTAGATTATAGAGAATAAGGGTATATTAAAAAACCTTATATCCCATATTTCCTTTATAAGGGGTATTTCTTCTTAATTCTTTAGATATAGCTTAATATACCCTTTCTTATAATATACTTAATAAGCTATAGTATTATAAATAACTTAGTTTTATTCTATCTAGAGGCGCCTTAAGAGAATATAAAAATCTAAGCTATTAAGTATATATATAAAGATAAACTAAATATAATTACTTATTTCTAAGTTAAGTATTATTATACCTAGAGCATTACTTAGTAATAATTTACTAGGTATATATCTCTTTAAAAGTTAATATCTTTTCTTAATATATAAAAAGTAAAAGTATTAAGCTAGGGAAAAGTTAATTATTATATAAGTATTACCCCTAGTATTTACTAAGATATAAGCTAGATATCTTTTATTAACTCTAATTTAAATAATAATAAGCTTATTATTAGCTAATTATTCTTATTATATTCTTTCTAACTTAATATCTCCTCCTTATTAAGCTCTAGAGTTTAATTTTACTCTAGAGTTAGTTTTTTCCTAACTCCTTATTTTCTTTTAAAGAATTCGCTATTACTTAGTAGTTATTAATAACCTTATAATATATTAGGTCTTCTTTTAGAGTTTTTATTTTTATAACTCTAAGTAACTAGCCCTCTTTATTAAAGTAGTACTAAGTAATATACCCTCTTATTCTATAAGTATAATTAATATAGGAAACCTTTATACCTTTTAATAGATATTAATATTATATTTAGGAGAGACTTAAAAAGATCTAGAGTTTTAATAGTTATAATATCTTACCTCTTTAATTTATAAGATATATATTACTTTAGTTATATAAATATCCCCTTTAGTATTCTTAGTAATAAGTCTCTAGTAAGTTATTAGGTAGTTACTAAGGGTTTTCTAGTACTCTACTTTTTATATAATACTCTAAACTTTTAAGAGCTAGCTATTATAATTAGCTACTAAGTTAATAATAATTAGCTAATCTCTTAGCTTAGGGGTAAGAGAAGCCTCTAGAAATAAGATCTAAATTTAACTTAGCTAGTTTATACTACTTATATTAGCTAGTATTTACTAAAACCTTAATAAGAAGGTTATTAAGGATTTATTCTCTTTTTACTAGAGGGTTTATAGTTAGGCTACAGCTTATAATGAGATATTAGGGCTTTTATAAGTTTAATTAAAGTAAGTTATAAAATCCTCTAGGTTATATTAGTTATTATTCCTCCTAGCTTTATAAAAAGTAGAGACTACTTATTAGAGAGTAGTATTTAAATAGAAGTTAATAAGATATTATACCTCTATATTTATAAAGTAGAACGCTCTATTAATAGTAATTTTATACCTTATTAAGCTCGGAATTACGCCGCAGCCCCTTTGCAAAAAGACTATAACAAATTTACCCAGTTCGAAGGTATAATTCGGGAAATACTATATAAGTATTTTAACCTATACCCTCTATTAGTTAAGGAAAATAATATAGGAACCCTATACGTTCCTACTACTCGCAAGCAAACCCTCTAAATATTATAAAGTCGGACGCGCGCCGCACTAGGGCTAATTATATTAGAGCTAAATAGGCTACTAAGGCTCTTATAGTAACGCCCTCGCTAAACCTTCTAGTAAGGTAAAAGCTACTATATAAGATAACTCCT
>JAVHLU010000395.1:0-62702 GCA_036785755.1 Colletotrichum ledebouriae
GAGGTCTTTCCTAAGAGGTTCTTATAGCTAGAAGTATAAGAAGCTCTATAAGTAGGGCCTTATACCTCTCCCTCTTCCTTATCCTTATCCCTTAACTATATTAGTATTAAACCCTATATATAAATATACTAAGCCTAAGCGAGGTACGCCTTTTAATATAAATAATATAGAGGGGATTACTAGAGAGTTTAGCCTTAATATAATTAATAAAACCCGCTCCTTTATTAACTACTCTACTATATATAGAGAGCGTATTATTAATATAGCCCTTAAGAAAGCTTATTTTAATACCCCTATAGGGGACTCTATAAGGCGCGATAGTATTAGAGCTAAGTAAGTAAACTTAGTAGTAGAAGTTTAGCAGGTCGTTATATACCTTATAGAGTAGCCCTTCTTTAAGCAGGTCCTCTATATTACTAAGGCAGAGGCGGCCTAGGCGGCCTAGGCCTATTATAGCTTAAATATCGGTAAGTATAGCTTATGCCGACTAATAGAGAGAGCGTTGCTAATAACGGCATAGCTATAAAGATAGTAATAACTTCTAGCGGATAAAGCGGTAATAGAGGTGGTATTTAATAGCAGCGCGGGTAGTGCGCGAGAGGAAAAGTCGATAGTTTCGTAGTCTATTAAATAATTAAAAACTATATTATTATTAATATAAAGTTAAAGATCGTAAGGCTATAAGCATATATAAGTGCAGCTATAGTTAGGAGAGGATTATATAACTAAAAGCTATATATTATTAGGAGGCGCGGAGTTAGAAGGTCTATTGCACTTAAGCAGGTAAAATCACTATGCAGTAGCTAGAGGCCGCACTTATGGTTATAATAATAAGGGGTTTATTAGTCTCTAGTTACTAATTTAGTTAATCTCGCTATACGTATTAGCTTAGTAAGACTACTAATCTCTATATTAGTATTATATATAGCTATCTTAGCTATATTAGCTATAACTCGCTAGTTAAATAATAGCGGTTTTAATAATATATAAGGGGGTAAGGAAAGGGATACTCGCTAGAACCTACTAATAGTATATAAAAAAAAGAGAAAGGGAGGATTTTAGGGTCTACGTCGTTCCTACCTTAATTCTATAAGAAAGCATAGCTATTACTATTCCCTTAGAACTAAGGTAGGTCTATAAATATCTTCCTCTCTTTAAACTAAGTTTTTATTATTATTTATATCGTTATTATTCGTTACTTATAAATTTCTTAAGTTATCGTTGTATTTAAAGTAGATTAATTATATATATATATATTAATAGTAGGGATATATAGACGTAGCAAAGGCACCTAACTCTCTAAGAAGCTTATAAAAGCTATTAAAAAGAGCAAAAGAATCCGCCTCTAGGTATTATTAAAAAGGGCTAGAACTAATAAGAACTAGAAAGATAATAAATAATATAGCTCTACTTATAAATAGGTAAGAATATTAAGAGTAAGCTTAAAGGATATATAAAATAATTCGCAGATCTAATTAAAAGAGATTATCTAAATTAGGCGTAGATTTACTAAGAAAATACTAAAAAACGAGGTATAGGGTTATTAAGGTACTAATAGTAATAATACTAATACTATCTTTTCCTCTACTACGCTCCTCTCTTCTACGCTCTACTCTATAGTCTCCCTATAACGGGTCCGTGCGCTAAGGGAGTTTTCTAAAAGTTACGTAGCTAAGTCTATCCTATTCTATCCCACTAGTAATATAAATTTAATTTATATATATATACTTAAGCGCTAATTTATCTTATTAGTTAAATAAGAGCGGGGATTAACCTTCTAGCGAGGAGGGTAGTTATATTTATAAAGGTTCTTATAATACTAAGGGTAAAAGGAGTTTAAGAGAGAAGGCGCGATAGATATAGTTATCTTTACTAATAGGATAGATATAAATATCGCTATTATTAGAGTAAAGTTCTTAGATATACTAAGCGCGCTAAATATCTTTATTTTATAATAAGGCCTTAGTTATAATACTCTTTAAAGTTTACCTATCTATTTAAAGCGCTTTAAGTAGCGTATTCCCTATTTATAATATATATTATTTATTTTACTAAGTTCTTATAATACCTTCCTCTTAAGCGCCTTAGTAGTCTTTTACTAAGCTCTAATACTAAGTTAATACCCTATTAAATAGGTCTTTAAGCTTATACTTATCTATAGAGCTATTCTATCTCTTATTCCTTACTTTTAAATATAATAATAAGTTTATTTATATTTATAATATCTTTATCTATTTAAATAATATATATTAATAAGTAACCTTTCTATTTAACTAGATATTATACCTTTCCTTATATAAGGGTTTATTTCTTAATAATACTTTTAATCTTAAAATACTTATATATTTTAAGCTAATAAATATTATTATCTTCCTTAATATTAACTAGGCCTTAGTAGTTATCTTAATAGTTAAATAGGTTACTACTAGGGGCTAGTATTAATATAAGTTAGATAATAGATATAACTAGGTAAATATTTATATTAGGTAGAATATCGAGGTAGTATACTAACTTACTAACGCGTTTAAGGACCTTAAATAGAATATACTAGTAGCTATACTTTAGGTTTAGCTATCCTAGTAAATAGTATTCTAATCCTATCTTAAGGTATACCTAGTCGCCTAGCTTAAAAGTAATAAAACGATATTCTTTACTATACTATTCCTTTATATATAGCTAGGCTACTATAATTAAAATTTTCGCTTCCTCCTAGAAGATTTCGCGGTTTATTTTATGATTACTATTACCTAAGATATTTAACGCGTTGTTAGTGTTCCTACTATATAGTGGTTTAGTAAATAACTAACGACTTATGAGTAGGCGTTATTAAGGTTATATTAAAGGCTTAGTAGTAATATTGCCTAGTTATTATTAACGAGGTTAAGAAAGTAACGAATAGCTAGTTCGATAGTTTAGTTTTTATATTCTAAAATACTATTAGTTTGTAGATAATATACTATTAAGAATCTTAATTTAGTATATAATTAGCTTATAATACGGTTTAAAACTTTAATAGGAACTTCTAGTTGCGATTAGATATAATAGCCTTTAGTATTCCCTAGTTACTATATCAGAGGTTATAAAGAAGGAGGTATCTCTAGGTCTTAGTAGTATACGTTAAGTACCCTAGGATAAGAAGTATTACTTTAGAGAACCTATTAGTTATAATAAGTACTATATTAAGAAGTAGGAAGTTCTCTACTTTATAGCTTAAATACCGTGAAGGTATTTTAGGAAGTCTAATAATAAAATCTATAGTAATTATATAGAATAGAATAGCTAGTATTAATATTAGCTATATCGCGCTAAGTAGTAGTTAATATTTAGTATTTATTATTCTATATTATAGGTAGTTAGCTATATACTAATTAACTTGTTGTTTAAGACGTAGTATATAAAAGTGTTCGTTAATAGCTTTCTATATTTATTCCTTACTAAAGTAATAGTAGTTATTATACGCTTCTTTAATAAGTAGCGTTACTAACTCTTTCGGAACGTAGAGCTTTTATTTATTAATATAAGGGTTAATATAATAAAGAAAACTATTATATATAACAAGGTTAAGGTCTATATTATCTGCCTTTTTATAGAGTATTTTATATACTCTACTCTAGGACTTAGAGTTAGTATATAATTAGATAAGCTTAGTTCTAAAGTTATTATTAAGAGATACCTCTATTATAAAGTTAATACTTATTAGTATATTATCCTATATCTTATTAAGTTCCCTAATATCTTTAATAGGGATCTCTATTATAAGTAAGCGTAATAGCATATCTACTATAATATTTAATATTCTAGGGATATAATAGTATACTAGGGAGAACTAGCTAAGATATTCTAATAATAATATAAGTTATAAATTAGACCTTATCTTATCCTCCAACTATAGCGACGTTTATCTAATAATATTATATATTACTAAATAGTTAGTAAGTACTATTATAGGGTCTTATCTTCATAAACATAGTATTAGCTAATACTTCTTTACTACCTATACTAAGTAAGTAACTTCGGGTTTAGTAAGCTAATACTTCTATTTAGCTTAGTTAAGGGCTTTACTAATATAGGAAATTAGATATATATTAGTATACTTAAAAGGGTTATAAGGTTTCTATTTAATATTATTAGCTAGCTAGAAGATTAGCGCGGAGTATCTATATTCCTTTAACGAGTTAAGCTATATATATAACTACTTATTAGAGTTATAATAAAATAAGGCGTTATCTACTATTAAAACGTCCTTAATATTATTAAAACTAGCTACTTCTTCTAGTATAGGTTTAAAACTTATCTTTTAATAGAAGAGCTTTCTTATAGCACCTTTATCCTTCCCTTAAGCTTAGGCTTAGGTAAGTAATATAGTTTTATACTATTAGAGTAGTTAAATATAATAACTATAGCGTAGTATTATATATTATAGAAAACTAGTTACGCCTATCTAGTATTTAAGCTAATAGAGGTTATAGGGGTACTTAATCTTCTTAATAATATTAATATAGTCTTAAGTATTTAATAGTCTAAAGGTATTAATAATAAAGCTAAGTAGCTTAATAGAAAGATATATAATAAATAACTTCTTTACTAAAAGCGAGAGTCTAATATCTATAAAGAGTTTAAGAATCGCGTTAAGGTACTTAAGGTAAGTATTAAGGTCCTTTAAGGTAATAATAATATTATTAATAAATATATAGGTATATTCCTTATATAGTTATAGGAGTCTATCTATAACGCGTTAAGTATAAGTAAGCGAATTATAGAATCCTATAAGTACTACCTTTAAGCGTTCTTATCCCTAGTAGCTAACTATAGTAAATTAATCTTAATATTCCTTCTTAATAAGAAATTAATAAAAGAAGGATTAAGCGTTAACTATAGTAATCTATAGTTTACTATAAAGGCATTTAATAATATCTTATTATAGTAGCATAAGGTATATATTAGGGATTATAGCTTTGTTAAGAGCATATAAGTCTATAACTATCTAACCTTTATACTTATTATTTATAATTCGCTATATAGCGAATATAGGGGCTCTAAATAGTATAGGTCTAGAGTTACCCTATTCTATATAGTTTTAAGCGTAGAGCTCGTCTCAAGTTTTATTAATAAGTTTCTTATTTTCTTTATTAATATAATAAGGTTATTATCTAATATTTATATTCTACTATTCTTTAATAAGTTTAACCTTAAGGTATTAATCTTTCTAGAAGGTTAATTAGTTCTTAGTCCTTCTAAATAGCGGGGTAACATAAGATAACCTCTTTAAGGCGTTAAATAGCTTTAGAGTCTTAGTTATAGATATATATACCTTCCTTAGTAATAACTACTAGTAAGTTTTTAGGCTTAGTTATACCTATCTTACTATTTAAGTTAATATTCCCCTTATAAATATCTCTATAATTTAGCGTTATATTATCTTTTATTACGCCTTAGTTAGTAAGCGCTTCCTTACTAGTTAGGTAGGAGATCTCTACTTATTTATTAACTAATAGATCTAGTAGCTAAATAAGTATTACGAGCTTATAATCTAAAAGGCTAAAAGTAGCGTAATATGTTAGGTCCTTGCTTAATAATATTAAAAAAGCTATTTATAGTTAATCGCGAGTCTTTAGCTTAAGGTATCTATTAGACTTAAAGGGCGCTAGGGTTCTAAGCTTAGTACCTTATTTAATCTTCAATAGGTAAGGAGCGTTATTAATAATAGGAATAAATAGTAGATTACCTATATATATATATACACCCTTTATGCTTTAGGCTAAATAGAAGGGACTCTATTTTACTAATAGTATATTAATTTAAATAGTAGAGTAATTATATAGTGCGATAGTTATATTTCTTATAGCGTATATATTATAAACTTTTAAAGGGACTTTTAAGTAGATCTAAGAGGGAATTCGAATATTATTATAGGATGCGATTTAGATATATAATTCTAAGTTTAGGATATTAAGCCTATTAGGTATATTAAAGTCTTATCTTATAAGTAAACTAGTATCTAAATATAGGATAAGCTATATACTTATATAGAGCTTAGTAGTTATTATCTAGCTATTAGGTCGTTATCTTTATATAAGAATTATAAAGGTTACCTAGGCGATAGTCTTAATGCTTCCTATACCTTAGAGCTTAAATACCTTAGGTTCTCTTAAGAGGGTATAAAACTATTATAGGTAGGCTTTGCTTATAACTAAGCGGTCTATGCTAATATCGATATAAACTATAATTAGCGGTCTATTACAACAGCCTCGGATAATAACTTTAGTATATATATAATAATATAACTATATAACTATATATTACTACGTTTTAACAGGACTAATAAGCGTTATATTTAGCTAAGGGGATAGAAGGGTCTAATATAAGAAGATACCCTCGAAGTTAGTATATAGCTTAGCGTTATAAAGGTAGGTTTTATAAGAGCAGATCCCGGGATCCTTAAGGAGCGAATTTTAGAATAAGTTAATATTAAAAATAGGGTACTTATCCTTATATCTCTAGATATAACCTAGAAGGTATTCGTAGTAATAAGCGGGTTAAGTAACTAGGTTAATATACTTAGGATTATCTTCCTATTGCCCTTAGTTATCCTCGTTATTAGTACTAATAACTAAGTCTTCTTTATATAAGTCTAAATCCTCGCTAGCCTTAATATACTAGATATAGTTAAAGTCGCCCTTATCTAACGAAGTATATAATTCCTCTTCTACTTACTTGTAACTAGTCCCCTTTATTATATAGGCTAAAGGGTAACTAGGCGGTTAAGGATACTAAACGCGTTAACTAGGCTATTTATATTAGCGTTCGGGCTTTTATTATTAGTTAAACCGAACTTCCTTATAAATAGAGCTTAATAAGCGTTTAGTAGTAATATTAGTAGCTTGCTTTATAGGTCTTAATAGTAATATACTAGGTATAATCCCCTTTAGGTTCGTATAATATAGGTAATAAGTAGTAGTAGTGCGGCTTACCTTCAAGGTCTCTTTTAGTAATAATCGCATTACTATAGTTCCTATATAAGTCGTCTTAATAGATAGTTAGACTAATGCTCGCTAGGATCCTTTAGTAACTATTTAATACTAGCTAGGGACTATCTTCTATAGGCTTATAATAAACTTATTATAGTTTATATTACTAGTTAGCTAGGGAATACTAATAACTAGTTCTATATCTATCTTATTAAAGGTAATAGTTAGTACCTTAGATTCGCTCTCTTTAGTATCCTTATATAGTTAGGTAACCTTAGTTATCTAGTATTAAATATCTATCGTAATGCCTTTAGCATCGCCCGTTCCTAGCGCGGCACGTGACTAACGTCGGCTCTAGAGTAACCTTATTCCAGGGTCGTTCCTCTAACCGTGGTTATAAGCGACTACGTTATAGCTACTCTTATTATAATAGATTAAGCTCTTTAGTAACTATAAATATAGCCCTATAGGATATTTCTTAATAGTTATAACCCTAGCTCTAACTAGACCCCTAATTACTATTTTAAAATAAGCTTTTACTATTAAAAGTACTTACTAAAACTTCCTCTCTCTTATTCCTTCTTTCCTCCTTATAATATATTATCCTCTACTATTATAAACTCTCTATTTCTAAACGACTTTAACTATAATATCTTCTACTATAGCTATTATAATATTATACTAGCTAACTATATATAGGGACTTCGCTACTTAGTATATTATAATTTAGGCTCCTAAGCTACTAGAGTCTAGAAGTATATTAACCTAGATAACCCTAAGGAACCTTTATACCTAGGTAAGACTTTATTAGAAACTCTAACTCTTAACTTATATATTACTAAGTAAAACTAGGATATTAATACCTAGTATATATAAGAGAAGAGTACTTATAATTAATACGTCGCTCTACTTAACTAAGAGGCTTTAGAAGAGGCTACTTCTAATATTACTTCTAGGACTACTCCTAAGTCTATTACTAGGATATAGATAAATAAATTACACCCCTTTTAGCCTCTAACTACCCTAGTTATAATTAATAAGAATACTATAGGTATATAGGAATAATACCTAGAGTACTTTCGTTCGCTTACTATATAAGAATCTAAGCAAACCTGCAAGGACTAGGAGTTTAAATAAATTAACTAGCTAGTTATAGAGACTATTACTTATAATATTATTATACTTATATATATAGAACTTCTTATTAAAGGGGATATAACCCTATATAGCCTTATTATTAATCTTAAATATCGCTACGCTCTAAGCGAGGCTAGTACCCTTACTACTATTTAAGAAGAGTATATCTAAGTCCTATAAAAGGTAAATAGGAGTATTAATCCTAATACTTAGATTAAGGACTTTAGGGGCGTCTACCTCTATACTACCTAGCTTAAGCTTCCTAAGGTAAGTAGTACCCTTACTTTAAAAACTTTTCTTTAAGTAGTAAGTTATTACTTTATACCTACTTAAGCTAATATAGAAATTATAAATATTCTAAAATAGGAGCGAGTAGGGATACTAGTCTCTAATATAAGCTAATATACTAATATATTTAAGGACCTCTTATATAAAGATATACTCTACTCAAGGTTATAAGGATAAAGTATAGGGGTCTTTATAACGCTAGCTAGCTATATAAATAAAGCTAACCTATTAAGTATTCCTATAACTAGTAATATATCTAGTAGTAAATAGTGCCCGTATAGGTTAAGCTATTAATAGCTAAGTATTAATTATAACTACTTAGAAGCTACTTTAACTAGATATTACTAGAAGGGCCCCTATATATTAGTAATAGATATATAAGTAGCTTAGATCTATAACTAGTTAAATAGTAACCTATACTTTACTAATCTTTATAGGGAACTTACTTATAAGGGCTAGCTATATACTATACCTTATAAGGGTAAAAACCGCTAAAATAATAAGGGGGGTAATAAGGGTTTATCTAAGAAATCCGACGTAGCCCTAAGCTACCCTATTAATATAGTAATAGTTACTTTCTATATAACCCTCTTAAACGAGGTTAGGGATAATATAGTTAACTTAGATAGAGAGTACCTAAGTATCTTTATAACCCCTTACTTAGGACCCTATATATTATATAAGTCTATAGTCCTAGATAACTATAGAGGAATATACCTTATAAATAATAAGTCCCTACTTATCCCCTCCTTAATTAGGTATTATAAAAGAGAATAAGTTAATTCTAAAATAGCTTTATACCTAATTATTATAAAAGGTATATAGATTATTAAGAATACTCTTAATAGCTTAAAAGGTATAAATATAGAGGATCTTATGCTTTATAATATAAGATATATAGAGAACTTTTATATTAATATTATCTCTAAAGCGCTACTTTAGAAGATAGGTATCTAGTATTTAGGGTATAACTATATACTTCGCTTTAGAACCTATAAAACTAGTATTATAATTAAAAAGCTTATTAAGAAGGCGAACCTCGCTTTCCTTAAATATAAGCCTCGTTCCTTATACTCTATTCCTAAGCAGATTCCCTAAAGTATTAATACTATTATTAATAATATAAACTATATACTTATAATATATAAGTATACCTTTTTTATACTACTACTAGACTAGAGCGATAATATAATACTTTAGTACCTTAGAAGCAGGTACCTCGGCCTTAAGGCTCTAGAGTAGCTAGTATATACTACTCAGGGGGTAAGGATTAAAGGCCTAATATACCTATAGTACTAATACTACGTAGTTATATATACTAAATAGGTAATTTCGAGATAAATATTAGAAGATAAAGTAATACGCCCTTACTATAGAATTATATAGGATCTCTTTAACTACCCCAAAGGCTTTAACTAGAATAAATAGCTCCTTATTATTAAGGATAAGTATACTAGTTAGCTCTTCGTATTTCTATATATTAATAAGACCTATAGTAGCGTTATACTCGCTCTATATACTTTTAAGTAATAGGTATATTAATAGAAGGGACTTTCTATTTATAAGATTAGATAAGACGTTAAGAGGTTAGTAATTTTACTTATAAGCTATATAGGATATAAGGATTAGACCTATATAGAAGGAATAGAGGTTAAAATAACCCCTCTATATATAAAGGAACTAAATAGTAGAGGGGAACGGGCTAGTTAGGAAGTTATAACTTAAATAATTAAGATATTTACTATAGCTAGCTTACTTATAAAACTATAGGCTAAGATAGTACTAGTAGTAACGAAGCTTTATAATATAAGCCTACTTAAACGCTATAACTAGCGTTTGCTACTATAGATCGAAGAGGAATAGTTCTACTAGTACTTTTACTAGTAGTAACCTAATAATAGAGCAGCCCTAACCTATAACCTTCGCCCTTACTAGGGATATATATATACCTATAGCTACTATATATACCCCCTTAAGAGGGAATAAGAGAGAGGAATTAATAAGAGAGACTTTAAAGTAGTACTATAGGGATATATTAAATACCTAGTAGGATACGTTCTAAACGCCTATAACCTATATAGGATCTAGATCCCCGCGTTATAAATAGTTATTATAATATAGAATATAATATTTAATAAATAGACTTTTTATATAAAGGATAAGGTAAAAGAGGCTATCCTAGAAGATATTATCCGCAAGATAGTAGAAGAGATTAAAGAGCTTATATTATAAGTTAACTTTAAACTTTAGATCCTAGGCGTTATAAATAAGGATAAAGCTATATTAATACTTATAACTAAATAATTACTTATACTAACCCTCGTTCTTATAACTAAGTCTCTAAATAGAAGAATCCTAAAACTTCTAAAGGGATAGGTAGGTTAGAAAGGGGGGTAGCTATTATCCCCTAATCTTATACTAGAGCTAGATAAAAGCCTAGCCTTAATAAATAGAGTAATAGGTATAGTATATATACTAGAAACGAACTATATATATAATACTATTAGGGAAGTTAATTCTAAAGGGGAATAGATTAAGGATTATATTATAGTTAAACTACTCCCTACTTTATAATACGTTTCTAAAGCGGGTAAGAGTAATAAGAATAAACCTTTAGATAATGAGCCCTTAAATCTACTAGTATAGCTATACTAGGATAGAGAGGAGAGAGATAATACTAAATAGAGGTCTAACTAGGTATATAACTAGGAGGGCTATAGCTAAACTTATTAAAGCTAATAACTATATAATTTACTACTTAGTAACCTATAACTAGGAATAGTAGAAAGCGAATCCCGCTCTAGTTACTAGTTTTTACTCTAATACTATATAGAGCGGGAGTAGGTATCTAGCTTCTTTAAGACTTTTATACCTAATTAGTAGAAAGCCTTTTTAGAAGCTAATATAGGGTATTATACGCTCTATAGCTACGTTTATATTACTATCTATAGCGTAAAAACCGCTTATATAACTATAATAATCTATAAACGTCTTACTACTAATAACCTTACTAAGCTACCCTACTTATAGAAGGAACTTTTAAACCTCCTATAGGCGCTCTAAACTCGCTTTAAAGAAGTAGCTAAGGTTAAGATAGGTAAATTATAGTAGATAGATATATAGCGTGTTATTAATTAAGAGATAATAATTAAGAGACTAATCCCTTTAAAGTAGGTATTTACTTATAAGTTTAATAAGGATAACGTCCTTAACTAGTATAAAGTAAGGATCTGTATTCGAGGCGATTAGTAAGAGAAGTCACCCCTTAAATAGACTTATATAGTAACCCTCGCTACTTATACTTTTAGGGTAATAATAGTAATTACTATATAATTCGACCTCGAAGTTAAATAATTCGATATTATTAATATATTCCTAAACGCCTCTCAGGATCTAAACGAAGACCTAATTATTTATAAGTTACTAGATAGCTTTAAGTAGCCTAGGAAGTATATTAAACTACGCTATATGCTCTATAAGCTAAGGGATACGCTACTACTCTAGTATAAGGAGTTCTCCTTAACCTTTTAGTATTTAGGCCTTATACCTATAAGCAAAGACCTATATCTCTTCTAGTTAACTAAGAAGAGGGTTCTTATTATCTTCTATATAAATAACTTCCTTATCCTATTTTATAAGAACTATAAAGAAGTAGTATAAAAGGTAATTACTAGCCTAAAGGAAGCGTATAAGTTAAAGGAATAAGGCCTAGTTAAGTACTATCTCGGAATTAGGGTTATCTATAACTAAGCTATATAAAAGATATACCTTTCTTATAACTAATATATTAAGTAGGTTATAAAGAAGTTTAATTTACTTAACTTAAGAGCGCTAGTAACCCCCCTTCTAAACCTACTACTCCTAAAGAGTAAAATAGTAGTAATACTATTAGAAGTAAAGAGTTTCTAAGAGAAGATTAGCTCTATAATCTACACTATTATTATAATCCGACCTAACGTTGCTTTTATATATTCTTTGCTCTTAAGATTCCTAATAAATCCCGCTCCTTATTACTATACTACTACTAACTAGGTTATATAATACCTATATTATACTTATTACCTTATAATATGCTTTAGTAACTTAGGGGGTAGATAGGTATTACTAATTATAAGTAATGCTTTATTTATAGATAATAAGGAGATATAGAAGTTATCTTAAGGGTATATAATCTCGCTCTTTAGAGGACTAATTTAATAGAAGGCTATTTAATAGGCTATAGTTATAATATTAATAGTAGAAGCGGAGCTTCTAAGCCTTCAATATATAGCTAAGGAGATTATTACTCTTTAGAGGCTATTTAGGGATATTACTCTCGAACTTAGCGATATCTAGAAGATTTATTTAATAACTAATAGATAATTCGTCTTATAGTAAGCGAAAAGGAATAGATCTTAACTAAGCTATAGTATATTAATATTTAGAATATATAGCTATAATAAGAATACGCTAGAGGATTATTTAGTATAGTATATATACTAATAAATAATATACTAGCTAATAGTCTTATAAAGGTTCTTAATTATAAGAAATTTAAAAAGTTCTATTCGCTCCTTAATCTAAAGGATATATAAAGAATAATTATAATAAATAAGGGATGCTTTAGATAAGTATAAGAGGGCTAGTAGTACCTAACTTTTAATTAATTTATAGCCTACTAGCTAGGGAGCCTAAAGTCGCTCCTATAGGAGTAAAAGAATATAATATACCCTAAAGGGCTACCCTAAAATACTAATTTTCTACTACCTAACCTTAGAGGATTTACTTATACTAATCTATTAGGATATTATATAGAAGTAGTAATACCTCTAGTAAATACGTGCTAATAAGACTATTAACTATATAGCGTATTATAGTAGCTATATTACTAGTAAGTAAACGAGGTATAGGTATGCCTACGCTAACTACTAGGGTTCTAAATAGAACTAGGGCAGGAGATAGAGTAATAATGCTATATATACTAGAACCGCTTATTATTATAAAAGCCCTACCTAAACCCTTACTATTACTACCTTTCTTTATTACTTTAATCTCCTCTTTCTAGGTAGTAATAGCCTCGTAGAGCGTAGCTCTCTAACGAGTAAGGGTTTATATATTATATTAGAAGATAATTATAGAAACGAAGCGCGTATAGAACCTTACCTTTCTAACTACTAGGTTATTTAAAGTCTTAGCTTTAGTATATTAGTAGGCTATAATAGTAACAGGGGTATTTATTTATTAATAAGATACCTTACCTTTATAATAGTAGTTATACTTACTTACTATACTAAGCGAGCACCTTCTATTTAATAAGCCTAAGAGCTTACTTGAAATATATTAAAAATAGCGCTTATTAAATAGGGGTACTTGCTCTACTTCTATACCTCTACTAGGGGGAGGAGGGCTAGGAAGGGGCTCTAAACTACTCTCGCTAGTACCCTCCTCCTTATCTATCTCCTTAGGGATTATAATAATAACGAGGTTAGTAACGTTCTAGTATATAGTTATAGTAATAAAGGGATTATAACTTACTAAGAGCTATTCTCTTAGACTACTTAGGGGGGTAACCCTAAGGCTTCTTAAGCTATAAACCCTTACCCTTAGAGCTACCCCCCGCGGGTTACTTCTACTTCCTTCTACTTATTATTTAATATATTAATATATTATATATTAATAATAAGAAGGAATAATATATATATAACCTTATTATTACTCTCTAGGGGAGGAGGGTACGCCCCTCTACCCCTAGCTTTACTCTTATCTTTAGTAGCGCGCGCCTTCTTAAGGGCTATAGCTTAACTAATCTTCTTTTTAAGAGGTATTTATAAATATATTAGTATATTATAATAGCTTTAAGATCGTCGCGCGTTATAGGTATATATGCGCGCGTATAATAAGGTTATTATTAGGACTAAAGTTAGGTATATATATAGTTATTATATTATATATAGAGAAGAGTTAAGAAGGTAGGAGGGTAGCTAGGTTATTTTATTTAGAATGAATGCGATAGTAGCTACCCTACCTAAGCTAATAAGAGATAATAGATTCTACTACTATTAGTAAGAGTTAGTAAATAAAAGGTATTATAATAATAATAGCAATAGTTATAAAGGTAGAAAACTATAACTATTTATACTTCGCCTATACCTAATATAAACAACTTTACTTTATTATCTCTTTTATTAATAGGCTTATTAATAGGTTATTTATTAATATATTATATTATATTTAAGTATTTTAAGGGATACTGCGCGGTTAGGCGCTTTTCTAGCTATAGCTACGTCTAGGGGGGTATATCGTAATACCTTTAGTATTGCCTATTCTTAGCGCGGTATATAACTAACATTGGCTCTAGAGTAACCTTATTCCAGGGTCGTTCCTCTAACTGTGGTTATAAGCGACCACGTTATGGCTACTCTTGTTATAATAGATTAAGCTCTTTAATAACTATAAATGTGGCCCTATAGGACGTTTCTCAACAATATCGTATTAATTATATATATTATATAGAGTATACCTCTCCTTAGTTAAATATACTTTAGTAATTTCATATAGTAAATAAAAACGTTCGAGTAATAACTCTTTCTAATAGTCTAATCTATAGTCGGGGTCCTTAAGTTCTATCTTCTTATTAAGTATTAGATTAGTATAGTACTAGTCTAAGGCATACCTTAGCAAGGTTTAATATAGGTTAAGGGTAGCTATAGCTAGGTTCCTATTATCTAACTCGATATAGCTATTAATAGTATTAATAAAATAATATATATTTTAATAGACGGTTTTAAACTACTATTAACGCGTATATTATTAACTTCGTTATTATATAGAGGCGGACTAAATAACCTAATTATATTAGTCTTAAATCGAGGAGTACTACGCCTAGGTTCTATAACTAATATACTAGCTATTACCCGTGCTACCCCTTCTTTATCTATAGAGAGAAGGAATATAAGAAAGTTATAGCTAACTAAGAACTTATTAGGGTTAAATAATAGTTTAATAGTATCTCTTAGCCTAGCTAGTAGTTAAGGGTATTAATCGCCTTAGCTATTATTACTACTATAGCTAGGGCTCTCTCCTCTACTATTTTAGCTCTTAGGGTTACTATTATTACCTCTATTACTAAGATCTCTAGATAGTATAAGTAGTAGTAGTAGTAGAGGAGTATCCTCTATATATTTAATATCCTAATTATATCCTTCGCTTTTATTAAGGTTTAATAGCCTAGCTTCTAGTTCCTAGGCGCCTATCTTATTATTTTACTTACCCTAGCTATAAGTACTAGAGTAACTTTATAAGTTACTTAGCTTAGGTATAAGAGGGCTACTTATTCCTTTTCCTTAAGTTAGGAATAAAATACTTAATATATCTTTACTTTCTTTAAATAATATATAAAATATATTTAGGCTTAGCTCTAGTATTAATATAATAATTATATCCTTTAATATAAATTTAAGAGATAGGAGTTATAAACTATTTATAAAACTTTATCTAAATTTATAATATTCCTCTAGAGTTAATAGGAGTACTAAGAAAGGTTTAGGGATTATTATTATATTAAGTTTAGATATAGGTTTTAGGATATCTAGCTTATTTATAGCTTTAGCTCTTATAGTCTTATAGCCTCCCCTCTCTTTATCCTCTTTAAAAAGGAGTATTAGGTCTAGAGTCTAGCCCTATTTAGTCTCTATCTTAATATATTAATTATAATAAGGGAAGTTAAAATAATACTACTACTTAATAGTATTAGTAAATAGTTATAAGTTAGTTATCTATACTTATAGGACCTTACTTTAAATATATTAAGCGGTTTTATATACTTCCCTCTATAATAATAACTTTTAAATATATCTATAGTAGTTTACTAAATATTATTTAAAGTTCTTATAAGTAATAGCTATAATACTTACTTTTATAGCTAACTTAAGAAAGGTATACTTAGTTTAGGTAAGTAATATATAGAACTTATTAGGGTATTACTTAAGCGCTATTACGAAGTTTATAATAATTAAATAGTTAATAGGTTTTAAAAGGTTAGACTTAAGACTTTCTTTAACCTTATAATTAGAAAGTAGCTTATAGGGTATTATTATTAGAGAGGTTTATTATCTCTTTAGGATATTCCTTAGCTAAGGAAATCTTTAAGGTTTAATATCTCTTAGAGATATCTCCTAGTTAAGGGAAATAGTAAAAAGTTAATATCTCTTATTAATATTTCCTAGTTAAGGGAAAGGGGGAGTTTAGAGGCTTTTAATAATATATAATACCTATAGGTATTAACTATTAAGATATTACTTTATATAAACTTAATAAGGTTAGCTATTTATATAGTTAAGTACCTTCCTTAATTATAAGGGATATCCTTAGTTACGAGGGGATATAGCTATTTATTAAGGTTATATTACTAATTAATATAATTTATATAGTAAGTAAAAAGAAATAAGTAAAAAATCTATATTTTTAGAAGGTTTTCCCTTAAAGGCGATAAGCCCTTTTATAAGAGTTAGCGCGTTTAGGTATATTTAACGCGTTGGGCGCCCTTGAGCGGGATAACCGCGGTAAGTGCATTCGGTATTATATTTATGATAGGGATAATTACTAGATAAGCGAATAGTATAGTAGTCTCCTTATGTAATACTCTCTTCTTAATCTATAGTTTTTTATATACCTCCTGCTATTATTAAAGCTATATTTACTAAGAGAGATAATAAAAGGTAGAAGTTAAGTATACTATAAATTATACTAAGGAGTAGCTATTTATTTTTATAGCTTATATACTACTTAAAATCTATAGGTACCTTATAAAGAAGATAAATAAGGAGATCTTTTAAAGATTAAAAGCAATCCTTAATAACTACGTTACTTAAGGTAATCCTTAATAACTATTTTATACTATATTTTAAAGTTTTATTTATTAAATCTAGTTATAGCTAACTCTATCTAACCTTAAAATAAGGGTATAAATATATCAATAAGTATCTATTTCTGCTAGCTACTAGCTAGAGCCTTATTATATATATAGGGCTTATTAATAAAGAGCTAATAAGGGTTAATAAGAGTAGTATAGACTAAACTAAGCTATATAGACCTATATTTATCTAGACCTAGGATAAATTAGCTTAATTCCTTAAAAACCTGATTAGATTTAAGCTTTTAATATATAGGGGTTCGATAGTAGTAAGAGAGTTTTTTTTCTTAGGTAGGCCTAGCTTCCTAAAAGGTAAAGATTAACGTTCCTAATAGAAGGTATTATAAGCTATACTAATAAGTAGCTTTTTATTTCTATAGCTAATATACTACTTAGAATCTATAAGTACCTTATAAAGAAGTAGCGCTAGTAAGCTATATCTACTTAAGCTATATATCTCTAGTAATAACTTTAAGCTCTAACTTAATAATAAGAGCTAACTTATATATTACTTAAGAAATCTATATATACCTTATAAAGAAAATAAATCAATAAGTCCTAGAAAGCTTAAAAGTAGTCCTTAATAATAAAAGCCTTATACCATATTTATTACTATACTATAGGTTATATCCTATACTACTATTAGTTACCGCCTAGCTATATATATAGACCGCTCCCGCGCGCCTACGCGCGGAGCCTCCTAGTTAGTATTAATCTATTATATATTAACATATTATTATATATTCCTAGAATATCTCGTAGTACGACTGCGGTTACTTGGATCTACGCGACCGACGTAGTTAATTACCCTATAATAGCGAATAATTATAATATGTATATAAGCTACTTCTTTTTTAGAAACTAATTAACGCTAATATACTATTACTAACGCACTTAACCGCACCGCCGCTAATATACGCGTACTAGCAGAGTCTTTTATAACTTCGAGAGATCCTACGAGGGATTATTAACGCTCCTAACGCCTATATACGCCTTAGGACCCTTTATAATAGCTATTAATTAAGACCCTTTTAATAAGCTAGTTTTATCTCATATCTATACCTCCGCCCTACTATAAATATAGCGCTACTAACGTTTATAATAAGAACGCGTTATATTGCTATATACTTATAAATAACTATAGTTACTAATACTATTATAGACTCTACGATACTAACTTCTCTTTTTATAACGCTCTCTTTTAGTATATTTATAACTCTTCGCTATATATAGCTAAGCTATACGCGCGAGAGGGCTCCTAGCCCTACTCTATGCGAGTTAATACCCCTATATATAGATCTAGTACCCTTTTAAAAGGTTCTAAATCCCCTTATACTAAAGTACCTAAGAAGTCTGCGCTACTATTCCTATAGAGTCTTTACTACGCTACTACCCTTACTAGCTAAGCTACCTCCCTTATCCTTACTACTCGCTTTTAGCTACCTAGGCCTTAACCGCCTGCTCCCGCGCCCCCTTAGCTGCGCTGCTTCTAGCTATATATACTAGCGCCCCTACTGCTTCGAAGCGCCCCTATCTCGCGAAGGCTACTACCCCTGCGAACCGCCCCTATATTACTAATAGTCCTAGCTACCTCTATACTATTAGGCTCTAGTTTTAGCTATAATACGCCTTTCTAACTACTACCTACTATAATACTATAGCGCTTATACTCCTATAAGATATATTATATAGTTATAAAGAACTTTAACTTTAGGAAATTTAACTATATAGGCTTTGCTAACTATAGGATAGCTGATATAAGTAATAGTATGGCCTCTATAAGCAATAAGGAGTCTATAAGTCATAAGGAGGACTTTATAAGCGACGAGGAGGGTTCCCTAAGCGAGGAGGGCTCTATAGGTAATAATAATAATAGGGAAGAGTCTCTATCTAAGGGCTCTAAAGATAATTTAAGTGCTACTAACGCTAATAGCTATAGCTATAGCGATGCTAATGTCCACGACCGCGCTAAATATAATAGCGATAATACTACTAGTAATAACTATACTAACTATAGTAGCGATAATACCGCTAGTAATACCTACGCTACTAGATATAGCGAGGGCTACGTAAGTAACTACGAGGCTAAAAATAGCAACGGCTACGCTATCGACTATGCTAATAGCTATATCGACAGTTATGCTAATAGCTATAGCGATATCTATAACGATAACTACGCTTTAGAGGGTTATTATAGCAATGGGATGAACTATTGATTATTAACCTATGGATTTACCCCCTTCGCGCCGCCTCAGGCGCGCGAAGCCATGGGTTATAGGAATAGGTTATTAATACTAATTACTGTAATATAGTGTTATTTGCCTACGCGCAGCGCGCGCGCGCGCGTAGTAATGGGGACTATTGCTTCTTCTTTTATAGAGGGGTAGATGTCACTATACTATAGGTAATATCCTATATTGCTATTAGTTACCGCCTACGCGCGGAGCCTCCTAGTTAGTATTAATCTATCACATACTAACACATCACTATATATTCCTATAACAATATTCTAAGGTTTTATTTACTAAGTCTAGTCATAGCTAACTCTATTTAATAATAATAAGAGTATAAATATACTATTAAGTACTTATTATCTATATATATGGAGACTTACTAATTATAGTAATAATACTGTATAGGCTTAAATTAATATTTAATGATTGATAATAATCTTTATTTATTTCTTATAATACTCTACTATAGAAAGCCTTTTTAAAAAGATTTATAAGAGTTAATAAAGCTTTTATTACTTTGATAATTCAATAAGTAAAATATACTTCAAGTCTTTATTAAAAGAGAAATTACTTAATATAATATTAGATTTAATTAAAATAATTATAAAGATAATTTAATTATAAGTAGTTAATATACATAGATAAATAAGATAGGCTACTTATAATAAAAACACTTTATTAAAAAAGAAACATATATATATATATAAATAGACTTTCTTATTAGGATATATAGTAAAAATAAGTACTAGATAAGCGAATAGTATAGTAACCTCTTTATATAATACTCTCCTCTTAATATATAGCTTTTTATATACTTCCTACTCTTATTAAAGCTATATATACTAAGAGAGATAAAGAGGAATAGGAGGTAAGTATACTATAGGTAGTATTAACTAGTAGCTTTTCATTTTTAAAGCTTATATACTACTTAGAATCTATAAGTACCTTATAAAAAGGTAGTACTAGTAAGCTATATTTACTTAAGCTATGTATCTCTAGTAATAAGTTCGAGCTACCTAGGCCCTTAAATCTAACTTAATAATAAGTGCTAGCTTATATACTACTTAAAATCTATAAGTACTTTATAAAGAAGATAAGTAAGTAGGTCCTAGAAAGCTTAAAAGTAGTTTTTAAGAATAAGAGCCTTATATTAAATCCTAAGGTTTTATCTACTAAATCTAGTTATAAGTAATTCTATTTAATAGTAATAAGGGTATAAATATACTAAGCCCTCTAGCCACTATATAGTGATTTTACCTGCTTAAGTGTAATAGACCTTCTAATTCCGCGCCTCCTAATAATATATAGCCTTCGGTTACGTGATCCTCTCCTAACTATAGCTATACTTATATATACCCTACTAGATAGTCTTATAATCTTTAACTTTATATCAATAATAACGTGGTTTTTAATTATTTAAGTTACGAAACTATTAACTTATCCTCTCGTATACTACTTATACTACTAATACTACCTCTATTACTACTTTGTTTACTACTTATACTATTATTAGTAACGCTCTTTCTATATTAAAGTAGTTAGTGTAAGCTATACTTACTAATATTCCCCTAAGGGGCCTAGGCTACCTCTGCTTTAATAATATAGAGAACCCGCTCAAAAAAGGGCTACTCTATAGGCTATATAACGACTTACTTAGCTTCTACTACTAAGTTAGCTTCCTTATTTATAATATTATTACGCCTTATAGGGTCCCCTAGGGTATTAAGGAGAGCCCTTATAAGGGCTATACTAATAATAGACTCTCTATATATAACGGAGTAGTTAATATAGGAGTAGGCTTTATTAATTATATTAATATTAAACTCTCTAGTAAGCTCTTTTATATTTATTATATTAAGGGGTATGCCTTGCGTAGGCTTAGCGGCTTTATATATAGGGTTTAGTACTAATATCTTTGAGGATTTATTATAGTTTATAGGGATAAGGAAGAGGGAGAGATATAAAGCCCTACTTATAGAGCTTCTTATACTTCTAGCTATAAGAACCTCTTAGGAAAGACGTCTTTAGTTAAGGAGTTATCTCTTATATAGTAATATTTACCTTACTAGAAGGTTAACCTTTTAAGTCAAGGAGTTATCTTATATAATAGCTTTTACCTTACTAGAAGGTTTAGCGAGGGCGTTACTATAAGAGCCTTAATAGCCCGTTTAGCTCTGATATAATTAGCCCTACTATAGCATATATCTAACTTTCTATAATAATATTTAGAGGGTTTGCTTCTAAGTAGGAACGTATAGGGTTCTTATATTATTTTCCTTAACTAATAGAGAGTATAGGTTAAAATACTTATATAGTATTTGCCGAATTATACTTATAAACTAAGTAAATTTATTATAGTCTTTTTATAAAGGAGCTATGGCGTAATTCCGAACTTAACAAATATACTAATAAGTACTTACTATCTACTTAAAGAAATAGACTTTCTTATTAGGATATATAATAGGGATAAATACTAAATAAGTAAATAATATAATAAACTCTTTATATGGTACTCTCCTCTTAATATATAGTTTTTTATATACCCCCCGCTCTTATTAAAGCTATATAAACTAAGAGAGATAAAGAGGGATAATAGGTAAGTATACTATAGGTAATACTAAGAAGTAGCTATTTATTTTTATAGCTTATATACTACTTAAAATCTATAAGTACCTTATAAAGAAGATAAGTAAAGAGAGCCTCTAAAGCTTAAAGGTAGTCCTTAATAATCTTCTTAAATATAGAATCTAGTTATTATAGCGTAATTAAAGTATACTAACCTTCGCCTATTCGCTATTCGTAATATAAATTCTACTCTCAATTACGCGTTAAATAGTTTATCTTATTATACTTTATAACTAGGGTTAAATATATTCTAAGTATATTAGAAAGCTAAGCTTAAGGTTTATAATTATAGTAAGGTGAAATAAGGTGAAATAAGGCGCTATATCTGAGCATTCTTCGCTATATATATATAATGAAGCGCTAATATATAGATAACTAGAAATACGCTGAATTTTACACTACTACATATATAACTAAGCGCGCCTAAGCGTATGAGAGGCCTTAGCGAAACTACTACCTACTTATACCTACTTTTTCTCCTAGCCTTTCTACGCTTTAGATATAGTATTATTCAATAACATATATACCTATTTATATTTAAACTTTTCTCTCTTTTTAAATATTATATTGGAATTATAAATATCCTTATATAATTTTCTATTTTACCTATATTTAATTTCTTACATATTCTTATATATTTCTACCGCTTTATACTTATTTTTATAGGTACTACGCCGTGCTTATATCTCTTATATTATTAACTTAGAGAGGAAACAATTAAGAATCTAAATTAAATATATATTTTACTAGTTTCTATTCTTTAAGCTCTATAAATTTCTATAACTTTAATATAGTATTTTATCAGAATAGGGCACTTCTTATTTAATAAACTAGAGTAATATAACTAATCTCATAGATCTTTATAGTGGCTTAAACGCTAAGATTTAGAACTTTTTTAAATAAGCTATAGGTCTAAATTTCATTATATCTTGTTATTTTATAATAATACTACTTTATAATAGCGTTATATAAGTTAAAAAATAAAAGATAAGATAGGTATAGTTAAGTAGCCTACTCGATTATCTAACCTACTTACTTATTTAGTATATTATAGTATTTCCCGAATTCTACTTATTAAGTGAGTAAATTCATTATAGTCTCTTTATAAGGGGGCTATCGCCTAACTATAAACTTAATATTATTTTAAATACTCTAGAATATATATTTCTAGCTCTTCTTTCTTTACACTAGAGTCTAGTATTAGTCTTTTTTTATAGAGAGTTTCTCAGGCTTTCTACTATAATTCTAATAGTCCTTTTCTCATATTTACCGTTCCATCTCCTGATTCTCTTACTGATCTCTTGTCTCAAATAATGAAATAGTAGCATCGCCTCGAGATAGCTCGGACCTCGGACCTCTCGAACACGGCCCTTTGGAGAGGCAGCCACGCGCCACGAAGTTTCTGCAACGACGCTTATTTTCACCAAAGCCCTCTTCCGTTCCCGTCCCAAACCCAATTCTATCTAAATCCATAGCTTCAGCCTCTCGAGACGGCGTCAACTGGTGGCTTTGGGACCGAAGCCCCGGCTCCTCTCCTCCATAACTCTGAAGGCGCCACGGTGTGATAGTGGTGCTAAGCTTGAATCTAAGCTTGCACCTCAGCGCATCCGAGCTTACTATCGAACGGGAACCCCTTTGAGCCGCCATGACACAACAATAGATGCTACCTCCTGATCCCTACCAAGGCTGCCCTTTGGCTCACCGGTTGTGTCGATCCGCATCTGCACAGGATTAGGGGAGGGAAGGGGGACTTGTTTATCTTAGTGTAGTCTCCCATTGATCCATATAAACCGGTTCCCACCGCCGCATTTCTTGGCTTCCTAGATTGACGGGCCATTCTAGATCGCAACATTCACTCGATTTACATCATTCGTTTTCCCAAACACTTGGCGGACCTTTGACATCACACTTGTCGTGCAACACCGATCATGTCTTCCATGCTCGAGCTCCTCGTTCTGGCCCTGGCCGTCGGCACCTTGGCGTCGCCCCAATCCTACGTCTTCCGCAGAGCGGGCGTTTCGCCTGATAACACGTGCGGAACGACGGGTAACGGAGGAAACAAAAACGCGTACTCGTGCCCGACGAAGTTGCCCTGCTGCTCTGTGAACGGATGGTGCGGAAGCACTGACGCCTACTGCCTGACCTCTAAAGGATGCCAGAGCGGGTTCGGCACCTGCACTCAGAACGGCAGTCCTCCGACGGGAGGAGGAGACGGCGGTGACGGCGACTCTGGGAACACCCAGTGCGGACCCGACAACGGGAATGCATCCTGCGCCGCGAACGAGTGCTGCTCTGCCGCAGGGTTAGTAACTTCCTCATCAGTGCCTCTGGGTATAAAACTAACTTTGTTTTTAGATACTGCGGAACGGGACCTGGTAAGAACGAGGCCCTCCGTCGCACAACAGTATCTTGTAGAAGCTTTATTTACTGAAACTCTTTCAGATTATTGCAGGGCTCCGGACTGCCAGTTCCAATTTGGTTCCGCCTGCGATGCTAACCAGAAGCCGGCGGGCAAGAACACGTCGACTATTGCTCGGCCGCGTCTTGGCAACCAGGTATACGGCGGCGCCGGCGTGTACAGCTGCGTTCAGCCGGGAGACGTGGCTCTGACCTTTGACGATGGCCCCGACAAGTACACGAGTGATCTCCTGGATCTTCTGAAGAAGTACGGCGCCAAGGCCACCTTCATGGTTACAGGTAACAACAACGCGAAGGGCGAAATTGACGACCCCAAGTTCCCATGGTTCAACATCATCAAGTAAGTCAATGCTGAACCATCACTATTTGTGGGTTCCAAACTGACTTGGTGTGCTAGGAGGATGTACACCGACGGCCACCAGATTGCCAGTCACACGTGGTCCCACGCCGATCTGGTACGTCTTTTATTCCCTCTACCGACATATTGTTGGAGATGACATTGACACGCACTGCGTAATAGTGCCAAATCACCTCTGCCCAGCGCAAAGATGAGATGTACAAGCTTGAGATGGTATGTCACGGCCCAGACGCTTTTCGCACAATAGCATGAACCTGACCTCGCTCGTTTTCAGGCTTTACGCAACATCATCGGGGTCTTCCCTACGTACATGAGGTAAGCAATTCATCCATTTGTGAAACCCCTCGTTCGCAACACCAAGCTGACCACCTTCCGCTCCTTCACAGGCCCCCTTTCTCCTCCTGCAACGCCGAATGCGGCTGCGAGGCCGACATGAAGAAGCTGGGCTATTCTATCATCTACTTCGACCTCGACACGCAGGACTATCTGCACGACGACCCCTCCCTGATTCAGCAGTCCAAGAACATCGTCGACCAGGCTATCGCCGCCAAGCCCAAGGCGTCCGACAACTTCCTCGTCATCGGCCACGACATCCACCAGCAGACAGTTTACAACCTCACCGAGTACATGCTGCAGAAGTTCAAGGGCAAGAAGATGGTCACCCTCGGAGACTGCCTCGGAGACCCCAAGGCAAACTGGTACCGCGCTGCTTAGTGCTCTGGAATTATGGATCTTGTGACGAGAGGAGTGAAGCTTCAAGGGCGCTCCATGGCGGCCTCCGTACATGAGCGTCTGTCAATGACCGTAATATAATTTTGACCAGTAATTATTGTTGATTCCTGAAGAGAGCATTCCCACGCTGTTATCTACGCACTCATGGTTTGATTCTGATTTTGAAAGCAATGGTGGCTCAATCTGGAATGGCGAATGTGATACTGACGAGCGTGTAAAGTTGAGCCCTAGAAAGAGGTTGACTATACAGATTACACACAAGTATCACTCAGAGTCGAGACCAAGGGCAGGACATGACCGCTTTTCGATGAATCTTGCTCGTTCTTGTGACTAGCCTGGTCAAGAAAATGGCCCGCAAAAGAAATCTTTCAATGGAATGACGTCTTCAACTTCTAATCTCAAAATCTGTGATTTCATACTCGTGGTGGCCGCGACCAATACGATGCAGATGAGGAAAAGGGTTTCATTATTTAATACCTTCCAATATTAATACTAACTTTACTACTTCTACTCTCCTTTAAACCCCTTCCTTAATACTTAAATCTACTACTATAACCCTCTATTTATATTACTAAATAAGAATAACCTGAGATATTAGTAATAAGCCCTAACTACTTACTACGAGAGAAAAGTAGTAGTACGCCCCTATTACTTACTAAAGTAAATTATATTGATCTTAACTACTAGCCTTAACTATTATATTAATATGGTATCCGCGCTAATATAAGGTTATTTATAGCTTTGAATTTTATAACGTCTAAATATAATAATCCCTAACTACTTATATAAGATAGTTTTAGAAGAATTATAGCTTTAACTTTTATAGTAACTATTAAATTAGGTTTATTTATAGTTATTAAAAGTTAACTTTCTACCTTTTAGGCTACTACCTCCCCCCTCCCCCCCTCCTTTATTTAAATAACCCCTCCCCTACCTTCTTCTTTCTTATAACCTTACTACTTATAACCTTATAACTTTAACTTCTTAACTTCTTAACTTTATCTTATCTATATTATATTTATTATATCTAAGTTATAATAAGTATTAAAAAGCTTTTAATAATGGCTATTCTATTTATAATAAAGGTTTAATAGATCTATTTTAATTAGCTTATACTAATAGCGCCTATTTTTCTAAAGTAAAAAAGTATATATTAAGCTTTTATTAAACACTACTTAGATTAGTTAATTATAATTAGTAATTATATTATTAAGACCTTAATTCTTCTTTAATTTTCCCCTTTGATCTCTTTCTAAATTTATTACTTCTACTACTTTAGAGCTATCTAGGAGTATCTATCTTAGATAATAAGTAATTAATAATCCCCTCTTTAGGGTTAATAAGATCTAGTAAGTAAGTAAATATCTTAAATCTATCCTCTAAGTAAGTACTTTAAACCCTCTTTTCTCTAAGTAATCCCTATATTATGTCACAGCGCTAGGTTTAACCTACCTGAATTTCGGGTCACGTGACCGCTAAGTCACGTGATCTCTAAGCGAGCGCTTAGCCTTCCGGGGCTGCGCTAGCACACAGATAGACTTTTCCCTTCTTTAATGCAGAATCTACTTAATATAGCGCAATCGAAGCGTGTTAACCTTCGCCTATTTGCTATTCGTGATAATTAAGACGGTCCCCTTTCTAGGGAAGTCTATTAAGTAATTATCTAAACTTTCCTCTCTTTTTTAATCCTCTCTCTTAAGTATCCCTTTACTAAGAAAATCCCCTCCTTAGGGAAATCCTCTAAGTAATCCCTCTTTAGGTCCCTTTTTTAGAGAAGTAAGTAATCCCTTTTAAAAGGTACTCTTTTTAGGGAAGTAAGTAAGTATTTAGAAACTATATAAGGGAAGGAACTAGGTTATTATTAAGAAGAAGATTAAGTAATAATAACTATAAGTTACTTAATATAGGGACTAACTACTTAAAGCTATAGCTTAGGGATAATACCCCTAACTAGAATATAAAAATCAGTCTAACTATTTTATATAACTTCTAAATATAGCTCTATTAATCCTTCTTAATAGCTAATAATATTAATACCTCCCCTACCCCCTCCCCTACCCCCTCCCCTACCCGCTCCCCTTCTTCTTTACCTTAATACTAATTAGTAATTTTAATTCTAAATAACTTTAAAGCTATTATTAATTATACGATATATAGTTAGCTTAAGTCTTTTAACCCTAAAGAGATTAACTAAGCTAAGATTGCTAGCTAAATTACTTATTATACCAATAAGTACCTTAAGTATTATATTTAAAGTTACTAATTATAAGCTAACTTTAAGAAAGACTTTAAGAATATTATTAAGATCTTTAACTATGTAAATAACTATACTATTCAAGCCCTTTAGAGATTCCTTTTTAATAATAGTATATTTATTATTCATAATAATAGTTAAATTAAGGAAAATATTATCAATATTATTTAATAATCTAACTTTTATTTATAGAGTAATAATAATTATAATTTAGGTAAACTAGAATACCTAATAATTATTAAAAGGTATAGTAAATACCCCACTCTCTTTATAGAGATTATAAGAGCTTAAAACCCCTCTTTTTCTTATTATTACTACTCCTATATAATAACGCTAAAAGCTCTCTACTATTATAAGCTACGCCCGGGTTAAGCCTATCTAAGCTTCTACCTAGGTTTACTACCTTAGGGAGCTATCTAGGGATTACCTAGGGCCTACCTAGTAGTTCCCTATAGACTAGTAAAATCTCTACTAAAGAGGAAAACTTCCTCTTTTCCTCTTTAGCTTAAATAAATAGTATTATAATAACTTATTATTAAATAAACTTAGGTCTAACCTCTTATATATTTAAGCTTACTATTATAATAATAATAATAATAATAGGTTAAGCGCTACTCCTCACTAGTTAGTAAAATAGTTAATAATAATATAGCTAAAACTTAAGATAAGCTATTATAAGCTAATTTAATAGTAATACTAGAATCCCTCTAGTAATAGTTATAAAAGACTAAGTAGGGGAATAGCTAATATATAGCTATATAGACCCTTATAAGTACTACTAGTAAAATATTAGTAATACTTAGTATTATATATTAGAAGCTATTACCCCTACCCCTAAAGCTTTTAAGTAAGTAGAAGGAATATACCTCCTAGGTATAGTAAATAAGGCATAAGATCGCTATTAATAGGGCGTTCTACTCTATAAATATAGAGGTAAAATATTTTATTAACTCTTATTTAGATATTACTCTCTAATAAGTAATCTTTACTTTTTATAGAGCTAGGGGTAATAATAAATGATATAACCTAGAGAATTTTATAACTTATCTTAATTAGAACTATAAAGCCTCTAATATCTAGTCCTAAGCTATAGCTTAATTATAAACCCTCTAATAAAAAGAGAATAAATCCCTAGTAAATTTCTTACTAAGGTTTAAATAAATACTAGCTAATATAAGTAATATAAACTAGCTAAGTTAAGTCTAGATCTTACTCTTAGAAGCCTCTCTTACTCTTAAGCTAAGAAATTAGCTAATTATTATTCACTTACTAGCTAATTATAATAGCTAGTATAAGGGTATTAGTAAGCAGCGCCAAACGTGCGCCAAACCCTCGCAGAACCCTCGCGCGCGCACGTATACTTAAAAAGGGGCTTCTTTATACTATTAGGAAAGAAGCTAAGTTATACTTAATATACTACTATATACCTATTATTACATAAAGTCGTTATTCTTCCCTAGTCTAGGCCTTTAGCTATATTTATACCCTTATAATTATATAACTTCTACCTCGTCTCGAGAGATCAGCCTAGAATTATAATTACACGCCTAACTACCCGCTATGCTATTGCTAATACTAGCGCTAATAGTAAAAATTTCTTAGTAGCTTAATCTACTATATCTATACTTATTATAATAACTACTAACGCGGCTACGCCCTTAATTACGCTTGTAAATAATATAGTTATTATAGAGCTCCTATATATCGTCTAGCGCTAGGGTGCTAATTATATAGACCTCCTATATACCCTCGCTAAGCGTATGCTAACTACGCGCTAATATAAGTACCCTCTAGCCTACTCCTACGCTACCCTTAAGGAAAACTCTACTTATATATAAGTAGTAGATTAGCTTATTACTATATAGGATATAAATAACCTCTATAACGCCTCTAATAGCTACTATATATAGTAGGTACTTATAAAGCTCTTACTTATACTCTAGATATATTAGTAAAACTATACTACTACCCTTAGCTATAAGGCTATATAAGCTAACTTCTCTACGTTCGCTAGCTAATCCTATATTAACCTAGCCCTCTAAGAGTAGTAACTATATAGCTTATTCTATAAGGCCTAATAGGGTATTAATTAGAGCTCTCTCCGCTTCTTTACTAAGTAGTTAGTAATACTATAAGCGCTAGGAATACCTTATAAAGATAGCTATATACTAGCTTTTTTATTCTTTTACTACTTAAGCCTATAGGTTTAGAAAGGCCTAGAGTAGTAGTAGTTTAATACCTAGAGGCCGCTAGAGGAAGTTATTACTACTAAATAAGCCTAGGAGATATGCTATAAGTAATATGCTATTATAGAAGTATTTGAGACTAAATAGCTTATAAAGACCGCGCGCCCTAGAGACTATATAATATATAGTTATATAAGCTATACTACTAATAAGTATTAGAAGAACTATACTTATATTATTTACTTCTAGAAGGGGTATATAGAGGAGCGTTATTATTAAGCTAGTAGCGACCTAGCGCTAAAGGTATTAGTAAAGGTACTACTACTAAAAGCGTCTATAAATACTATATAAACTATAAAAGAGCTTAAGTATCTCGGTTTATCAGAGAATAACTACTAAAGACTATAGTTATAATATAGAAGACTATAGTTATATAGCTACTACTTAGTATATAATTAGTATATCCTTAGCGTTAACCTAAGATATATAATAGTTATAGGTATACGTTAAGTTTATAATAATCCTATATAGATATTTGATAGGTATGTATTAAGTTTATAATAACCCTATTATATTATAACTTTCGCTAAACGCGCCCCGAATAGGTGCTAAAATAACGCCGAAATAAGCGGTATTTAGATAATTAGATAATTAGATTATTTAGATTATTATAGGATATCGTTTAAATAAGCCCGTAGCTAAGCCCGTAGGAGCTAAAAGAGCCTTAGGGACTAAGGCCTTAGAGAGGGGGGTAATTATAAGGGTATTAGTAAGTAGCGCTAAACGTGCGCTAAACCCTCGCGGAACCCTCTCGCGCGTACGTATACTTAAAAAGGGGCTTCTTCATACTATTAGGGAAGAAGCTAAGTTATACTTAATATACTACTATATACCTATTATTGCGCAAAGTCGTTATTCTTCCCTGGTCTAGGCCTTTAGCCATACTCATACCCTCATAGCTAGCTCTTAAAAGTTTAGAATATTATATAGAAAGTAAAGCGCTAAAAGGCCTCTAGTAATTACCTAGTAACTTACTAGAGGCTTATTACTAAGGACCTTAAGAGGGATATTTATATAACTAGAGTTATATATATCTCTTAGATTAAGGAAATAAGATATTATAAGGCCTCTAGCCACTGCATAGTGATTTTACCTGCTTAAGTGCAATAGACCTTCTAACTCCGCGCCTCCTGATAATATATAGCCTTTGGTTATATAATCCTCTCCTGACTATAGCCGCACTTATATATACCCCACTAGATAGCCTCACGATCTTTAACTTTATATTAATAATTACGTGGTTTTTAATTATTTAAACTACGAAACTATTAACTTTTCCTCTTATATACTACCTATATTACTATTAAATACTACCTCTATTACCGCTTTATCCGCTAGAAGTTATTACTATCTTTATCCTCTTATTCGATCGGGTTAGCTAACGCCTTCGTAATAGCTATACCGTCGTTAGTAACGCTCTCTCTATATTATAGTTTGCATAAGCCGTACTTACTAACGTTCCCCTAAGGGGCCTAGGCTACCTCTACCTTAATAGTATAGAGGACTTGCTTAAAGAAGGGCTACTCTATAGGGTATATAATAACCTACCTAGTTTCTATTACTAAGTCTACTTATTTAGCTATAATATAATAATAAGTATCCCCTCTAGGGGTATTAATAAGAGCCCTCTTAAGGGCTATATTAATAATATACTCTTTATATATAATAGAGTAATTAAAAAAGGAGTAGGTTTTATTAATTATATTAATACTAAACTCTCTAGTAAGCTCTCGCGCGTTATTGATATTAAAGGGTATACCTCGCATAAGCTTAGCGTTTTTATATATAGGGTTTAGTATTAATATAGTTAAGGATTTATTATAGGTTATAGGGATAAGAATAAGGAAGAGGGAGAGGTATAAAGCCTTATTTATAGAGCTTCTTATACTTCTAGCTATAAGAACCTCTTAGGAAAGACCTCTTTAGTTAAGGAGTTACCTCTTATATAGTAGTATTTACCTTTAGTACCTTACTAAAAAGTCGCCCTTTTAGGTTAAGGAGTTATCTTATATAGTAGCTTTTACCTTTAGTACCTTGCTAGAAGGTCGACCTTTTAGGTTAAGGAGTTATCTTATATAGTAGCTTTTACCTTACTAGAAGGTTTAATAAGGGCGTTACTACGAGAGCCTTAGTAGCCCGTTTAGCTTTAATATAATTAGCCCTAGTATAGCGCGCGTCCGACTTTATAATATTTAGAGGATTTACTTATAAGTAGTAGGAATATATAGGGTTCTTATATTATTTTCCTTAACTAGTAGAGAGTATAAGTTAAAATACCTATATAGTATTTCCTAAATTATACTTGCGAACTAGGTGAATTTGTTATAGTCTTTTTATAAAGGGGCTGCGGCGTAATTCTGAACTTAATAAGATATTATAATTATTAAAACTCTAGGTCCTCTTTAAGTACCTCTCTAGTATAATACTAATAGCTATAAAAGAATATAAGGGATTTTTATATTTATTATACTTATAGAGTTAGAGAGTATATTACTTAGCGCTACCCTAATAAGGAGGACTAACTACCTAGAGTTATGAAAATAAAAACCTTAAAAAAAACTTATATATTATAAAGTTATAAATAATTACTAAGTAATAACTAACTCCTTAGAAAAAGATAAGGAGTTAGGAAAAAACTAACTTTAAGATAAATTTAAGCCCTAGAGCTTACTAAAGAGGAGATATTAAACTAAGAGGAATATAAATAGGAATAACTAGCTAATAATAGGCTTATTATTATTTAAGTTAGAGTTAATAGAGGATATTTAGCTTATATTCTAGTAGATATTAGGAGTAAAACCTATATAATAATTAACCTTTCCCTAGCTTAATATCTTTACTTTTGATATATTAAGAAAAGATATTAATTTCTAAGAAAATATATACTTAATATATTATTACTAAGTAATACCCTAGGTATAATAATATTTAACTTAGAAATAAGTAGCTATACTTAATATTTCTTTATAGATATAATTAATAGCCTAGACCTAGATATCCTCTTAGGGTACCCCTAGATAGAATAGAACTAGGTTATTTATAGTACTATAGCTTATAAAGTATACTATACGAGGGGGTATATTAAGTTATACCTAAAGAACTAGAAGGAAATACCCCTTAAAAAGAAATAAGAGCTATAAGGTTCCTTAATATGCCCTTATTCTCTATAATCTATTAATACTTAATGAGATAATAAGGTAAGTACTAAGAGAGTACTATAGAGGGATCAATATAAGCTATTAGCCTAATTAATATTAAGAAAGTCTTAAACCTAAAGCTAAAAGAGGATTAATAATACTACTTATTAAACTAGGTAATAAAAGAATTCCCTAACCTCTTTAACTCTAATAAAGCTTATTTATTACTCCCTAAGTAACTTAGAGTAAATTACTAGATTAACTTTATATTAAGACTAAATAGAAAATAACTACTACTTCCTTAGGGGCTGCTCTATAATATATTAGGAGAAGAGCTATTAGTACTAAAAAAGACCTTATAAGACCTCTTAGATAAGGGGTTTATTAAAGCTTAAGCTTACTAGCTAGGGCTCTAGTACTTTTAATAAGGAAGCCTAAGGAGGGGATTTACTTCTATATTAATTATAAAGCCCTTAATATAACTACTAAGAAAGATTACTACCCCCTCTTATTAATCTCTAAGATATTATATTAAGTAAGTATAGCTAAGTAATATACTAAGTTAGATATAATAATAGCTTTTTATAAGTTAAAAGTAATAGAGAGGTATTAAAAAAGAATTATATTTTATATTTAATATAAATTATTTAAATAAGTAGTTTACTTTTTTAGCTTATTTAATACCCCTACTAGCTTCTAGTAATATTAATAATACCTTATAAGACTTCTTTAATAACTTTATTACTACTTATGTAAATAATATATTAATCTACTCTAATAGAATAAAAGAGAATTATAAGAGGAAGGCCTAGGAGGTCCTCTAGAGGTTAGTAGATATAGGCTCAAACCTTAACCTTATAAAGTATAAGTTTTTAGTAAAGAGAGCTAAATATATAAGGCTTATTATAACTATAAGAGAGGGCCTCTTTTATAACCCTAAGAAACTCTAGGTAATTACTAAGTAGCTACTCCCTATTTCTCTAAAAATTATCTAAAGCTTCTTAAGGTTTATAAACTATTATAATATATTAATCTTAGAATATAGAGATATTATTAGATTACTTATAGAGCTTATTAAGAAGAATATAATATTTCAATAGAGAAATAACTAAGAATAAGCTTTCTCTTAGCTTAAGTAGCTTTTTAATACCTAGCTAATACTCTATTAGTTTAACTTAGAAGATAATACTATTATTAATACTAATTATTTAGGACTTATACTAAGAGAGAAACTCTCCTAAATTAACTTAGAGAATACCTAGTACCTTATAATATTCTACTTATAGAAAGTCTTACTTATTAAGCATAACTTCTCTATTTATAATAAGGAGCTCTTAGTAGTTCTCTTTTACCTATATATATAAAGGGTAGAGCTATATAATATAACCTCTTTTAAAATACTAATAAATTAATAGGGGTTTAAATACTCTATAAAGAAGTAGCGCTTTATAGAGCGCTAGAGCTAGTAAGTAAAAGAGCTATTCTAATATAACTTTATTATTAAATACTACCCTAGTAGAGAAGTAATAGCTCCTAATACCCTCTCTTAGAGAGAATAAGATATATTATAAGAATAAGATAATAAGTAAAAGTAAAGGAGGGTCTTATAGCTAATACTAAACTATTCCTACCCTTATAAGGACCTTATAGCTAGTCCCCTAGTAAGGAGAAGTTAAAAGGGTTATATTAATATCCTAGATATTATAATCTTTAATAGTAACCCGAAACTATAAGTATTATAGCTAGAGATTATAAAGAGGGATATAATATATAAAGCTATATACTATATAGTTACTTACTAGCTTTAGAGCTTCTTATTAGATATAAATACGAAGGTTTAAATTAGTAAGTATAATATTAATAGTTAGAGGAGGTTGATATTTAGAGGGAAGCTACAGGTACTTAATAGGGAGGATAATCATAACCTACTAGGGGAGCTCGATATAAAGAGTATCTAATAGAGCTATAACTTAAGTATAACTACCTACCTAGGCTATAATAATATATAAGAAATAGTAAGCTAGTAGTTCTACGAGCTAGGATAATTATAAATAATATAAAGGTTTATAAGAAACTATAATATTTATAAAGGGATATATATCTAGAGGTAAGCTAGGATGGTTTCCTAAAGCCCTTATTAATACCTACCTAGTTATACTTAGACCTCTTAATAAACTTTATTATAAACTTATTACTTATAAAGGATAATACTAGCTAATAATAATAGGTTATAATAAATAAGCTAGGTAAGTTAGTAATACTAGAGGAGATAGGTATTATAGAGGTAAAAGCTTATACTTACTAGTTCCTTACTTATTACTTTAAGTTCTATAGGTTTCTATATAATATTATTAATAATTATAAGTTTAACTAAGGAAGCTACTTCTAAGCTAAACTTTATTATCTTACTAGTATAAAGAGATTATTAAGTACTATATACTACTTATAGACTAATAGTAATATTAAAAAATAGAACTAAGAGATATAAGCTATTTTATAAGTATTTATAACTTAGATATATATAATAAGGGATAGCTCCTACCTATTACTTAGCTAGCGCTCTATAATAAGGTTAGTAATATAACTAGACTCTTAATATTCTTCTTAGAATATAGATATTATATTAGCCCTATACTTATTATAAATAATATATTATAAGAGACCCCCTCTAGGGATATAATAGCTACTCTCCTAGTAACTAGACTATAGGAAGTAATAGACTTTATCTAAATAAGTATTATAATAGCTTAGTAGTATAGCAAGGAGCATATAAACTAATATAGAATACCTTTAGAGGAGTATTAGGTAGGTAATAAGGTTTAGCTCTTAATAGCTAACTATAAGAGCTCTAAGCCTAGTAAGAAGCTATTATAATTATACTATAAATATTATAATAGGAGCTCTAAGCTTATATATTATTAAGCTAGATATACCTAGTAATATCTACTCGAGGTTCTGTATAGATCTCCTCTAGAGGGTACTAGAGGACCCTATACTTACTTAAATAAGGATAAACCCCTAGCTATTACTAATTATAATTAATAATAATAAGTTTAAGTAATATATAGAGGATATATATATAGTATAATAGAGGGTAGTTAGATAAGAGTAGAGGCGCGAGGCCCTAGTTAAGTAAGAGGGGTATATAATACCTACCTAGGAGCTTATAGAGGCTATAATAGATATTATTATAATAAATAGATATAAGGCTCTTTATAAGCTAGTTATAAATAGTAATAATAACCCTATTTATACCTAGGGGAGAACTAGCTAGGAAGGGGGATAGTATTATAAGCTATACCTAAGTTAAGCCTACCTAGGCGTCTACCTAGGTTTACTATTTTAAAAAGCTACCTAGGGCTTACCTAGGGCTTACCTAGTAGTTTCTTATAAACTAGTAAAATCTCTACTAAAGAGGAAAACTTCCCCTTTTCCTCTTTAGCTTAAATAAATAGTATTATAGCGACTTATTATTAAATAAACTTAGGTCTAACCCCTTGTATCTACTACTCCTATATCCCCTATATATTAGCCTCCTTATCCCCCTCTAATAGAGACTACCTAACCCTTTTGATTCTAAAATACTAGGAATAATACCCGAGGTCTCGACTTTACAAGGCCTATAGGATAGAACTAAGCCTAATTTATATTAAATAAGATCCTTTTATTATACCAACTTAAGAATCTTAATAAGCTTTATAATAATAATAACCTTAAGTATAGTAGTAATAAAGTAGATATATTAGATTTAAAACTCTTTACTTTTAAGAATTATTATACTAAAGCTAGTATATCCCTATAGTAGTATACTAAAGCGTTTTCCCTTATATTGAAAGGAGATATTTAAGAGTATTATTTCTAATATATTATTACTAAATACCCCCTATTATTATATACTAAAGTAGTTATATAGATAAAGGAATACTTTAAAACTAAGGAATCCTATATTACTAATACAGAACTAGAAGATAATACTATATTACCTAATCTTATATATAAAAACCCTAATAAATCTATTATTAAGAACCTTAAGATCTTATTTAAAACCCTCTCTATTATTAAACCCGCCCTTAGTAAGGAATTTAATACTAGTAAAAGCCCCCTCTATTATAAGATTTAGAGTATCTATTAAGGAGTTTAAGAGTATAAACTTACGCTATATAAGCACCCTATTAACTTATAAGACCTCTATAATTCCCTTTATTCTACTATTAGTATTATATCTTAAATAAACTAGACCTTTAATATATAATACATAGCCTTAAAGGACCTAGAGGAGTACAACACGATATATACTAACTAAAGATACTAAAGTAATAATTACTACAACTTCTATTAAAATTATAATAGTAATAATAATAGTAATTTCTATTAAAGCTAGCTATATTAATAAGGACCCCCTCTATACTATTAATCCAATACTAATTACTATAACCTAAGATGATATTAGATTTACTATAAGCCTAAGTACTAATCCTAGAAGTATAGTAATGATAAATAGACCTAAGGGTTTAATAGGTTTAAGTCTAAATACTCTTAAATTATTACTAAAGAAGAGTTTAACGCCTTCCTTATTAACTTTAAAAGTAATAATAAGGACTAAGACGCCCTAGTAAATAATATTAATACTAATAGCGAGGTTAAGTAATACCTTTAGGATTACTACTAGTAGGATTAATTCTAACCCTCCTCCCTTATAGGGTTATTATATTCTTCATTAATATTCTATTTATAATTAATAGTAAAAGATTAGTTAATTTGCTATTAAATTATACTACTTTTTATAGTTATAAGTATTAACCTAGCTATTAACCCTAAGCTTATTCTCCCTCTTACCTAGCTTATTTTACCTAGAGCCTCTATTCTAAGCTAATTATTTATACTTAATAGTAAGTATTCTAAAGAGGCTTTCTAGGGTATTATACTAGATTTAGGCGTTACTAGAGTTTCTATTTCTACCTAATAATAAGTTATTACCCTATAACGAATTCGCTTATTAATAGTAAATAGGGTAAATACTAGCTAAGCGAGAATATACTTTAGAGATAGCCCTAATAAGGATTTATTTAAAATTATTATAATTAAAACTATATTTAATGGTATAATCCTTTATATAATATCCTCTAATACCCCCTTTCTCCTCTACTTAAGCAATATAAATTAAATAGGTATTTACTTTCATAACCTCTATAATTAGTTATTTTAGAATAGTATTATAGCCCTAGTTATATATAAATAGGGCTATACGTAGCTTATTTTTAATAAAAAGGAGATCTTTACTTAAACTAGCTATTTAATAGATACTAAGCTATAGCGCCTCTAATAATAATTTAATTACCCCTCTATTATTAAGTTATCTACCCTTCTCTAGCGCGCTAGTTACCTTATTTAAATAGTAGTAATTAAGTAATTAACTAAGGTCTATTAGTATTACTAATAAAATATAGGAGCCCCTTAGAGGTTTAAATTCTCACTCTAGGATAACTCTTGATTTAACTATAAGATTATCTATAACGTTATTTACCTTAAAGGTAGATTAACTATATATATTATTAATATAGCTACTAGCTTTAATACTACTTACTTCCTACCTAATCTCTCTATAAAACCTACTTAAGAAACCCTCTATATATACTAGATTTATATTTACTAGGGATTACCTAATTGTATTATTATAATTACTAGATTAAACTTCATAGTAAAAGCCTTTAAAAATAATACTAATTTAATAATAGTTATAATTAAGGTTATCCCTATTAAAGCCTATTATTAAATTAGTAAAATAGAGAGGTATTATAGCCCTCTATACTATGCTTATATTATTATTTAGTAGGAAGTCCCCTATATTAAGCCCCCTCTTACCCTCTAGATAGTAATTAAGTCTATTAATAATACTAATAGCTCGAATAGCCTTATACTTACCCTACCTACTTTTAGTATATACCTATAGATTAGTAATAACCCTACCCTCTCCTTTAATATTACTATTAGAGCTAAGGCGATTAACGCTATAATAGAGGATTTATACAAAGAGTACTCTAAATATAAAGTTATAGATACCCTCGCTACTTATAATAGCCCTAGTATTAATACTATTATCTACCTCTTATTATAATTATAAGTTAGGATATATTAAGAAAAGGATAAATAGTAGGGCCCTTATTAATTAATTATTATTATAAGTAAAATAATTACTATTTAGCTACCCTATAGCCCCTAAGATTTCCCCTCTATTACTATAAAACCTTTCTATAGTAATCCTAAGGCCCCTAGAGGCCTTAATAATAATAACTTATAAGCCCTTATTACCCCTAAGGCTACTAAGCTAACTCTAACCCCCCCTCTACCCTAGTATAGAGAATAACCTTAGAAGAGCCCTATTACTAACCTATTTAATATATTTAAACTTAAAGTTAATTATCTAATAATATATATTTTAATAAAAGAGAAGGCTAATTAGGAACTCTCCCTTGCTCTATATAAGTCTAGTAAGCTTATTACTAATAATTCCCCTTTTTAAAAGTCTTATAAGAAAGAGATTAATACCCTTCTTTATTATAAAGTATTTAAATTTAAGATTTATAACCTAATTAAATAATATAGCTATCTGTTTTAATTCTATATAATCAATAAGATTAAAAATAAGACTATGACCCCTATTAAGAAGTCCTATCTAGTTATCTATAGTATTAATAATACTAATAAGTAGGGTATTTTAACCTAGTTACCTATAATTTAGCGTTATAGCATTTACCTCCTTTTAGTAATCACCCTATTACTTAGCTCTAATTATACTATTTAGATTAGGGATATTGCCTAAGCCTATATATAATCCTAAATAATACTAATATATAATATTAATACCTAATTACCTACCTAGATCTAAAATCTCTACCTCCCTAGGATTATTATAAAAGTTATTAAACCCCTCTATAGTATTACTAAAGCTAGTACTTATGAATAGGCTACTTATAGCGCTTACTATTAGAATAAGTTATATATAACTAGCTCCGCCTTTAACCCTAATCTACTTATTACTAATAACTCGAGCCCTTATTTTATTATTATTAATATATAAATAGATAATATAATTAGTCTCTCTAATAATACTCTTTCTATTATTAAAGAAAAAGAGCTTTAGAAGGTTAAACGTATAGCTAAACCTAAGGAGAGACCTATCCCCTAGACCCCTATTACTTTTAATAGTAGAACGATCTCTATTACCAGTATTAGTATTATTATACTATACTGAAAGGGTTAAAGTACTAAGATCGTGCTTATAAAGAAGACGCCTAAGGAGATACTATCAAAAGAGTAGTATATTAAGTAGTAAGCTAGAGGGGCTTATATAGCTTTAATTTACTAACTAGAAGCTTGCTTCAACTTATTAAGTATTACTTAACGCTAGGATCTAACTAATAAAGATATTACTACTCTTAATAAGCGCTTATAATAGCTTAAGGATAACCTCGACTAAAGCTTAATATTTATATATTATTACTACCTATTACTAAACTATTTATATTTATAAATAGATTAGTTACTAATAATTAAAACTTTATATTATAATTGGGTTATTTCATTATACTTACTAATAGAATAATAAATAATATAACCTTTGTAATTAACAGTAATACTATTTATTATAGCTTTACTAAGTATAAAAAGGTTACGTATAGCGTATTAGCCTTAGAGATTTATATCATAGTTACTAGCGCAGACATCGCTTTCGCTATTATATTAACCCTTTAATAAGTTATTACTAAGCTTAGTATTACTAACTCTATCCCTATAGTAATATATATTAATCTATACTTATTATATAGGTATCTATTTAAACTTAGTATTATAAAGGAAAAGAGACTTATAATTAATATTATAGCCCTCTATTAGTTATATAAGCGCTACAAGCTATTTAAGATCTAATAAGTTAATGGCGAAGATGGTTAACCCTACTAATATATTAATAAAGGTAACGCCTAATAGGGCGTTGCGCTGCCTTATTAATAGGAATAAATTAATGATTTATATAGAAGTGTTAGCACGGCTATAAAGGTTGAAAGAGAGGTAAAGAAATTGCTAATATAATAAAGGTAGATTTCAGGTAGTGAAAAATGTAATAGAGTAATCTTTTTCGTTTATTATATAATTTATATAAATAGAAGAGAAAATATAGATATTAATAAGTATATATTTTATAGATAAATACTATATCTAAAGCGTTAAAAAGCTGGGGGGAAAGGTAGGTATAAGTAGGTAATAGTTTCGCTAAAGCCTCTTAGACGCTTAGGCGCGCTTAGATATATATACAATATTAGCGTAATTTTAGCTAAGCGTATAACTACGCTTTAATATATAATATAAAGCTAAAAGCTCTTAGATATAGCGCTTTATTTCTCTTTACTACGCTTTGATATTTAGCCTTAACTTTAACCTTAACTTTGCTAAAGTACTTAGAATATATTAACCCTGCTTATATTATATTAAAAGGTATGCTATTTAACGCGAGATTAAGAGCTAAACCTAAATATATACTTTATCTTATTATATCCCTTATACTTATAGAGTTATAGCACTCTAAAGATAAAGTAGTAAAGTAATAGTTTCTATAGTAAAGTAATAGCTTTACTCCATTTCCTATATACCCCCTTAAGGTATATATATAAATACTATAGGTATATATAGTTTACCTTATAGTTAGGAAATAGTATAAGGAAAAAAATAATAAACCTTATATATAGGGTAAGGAAAAAATAAACCTTCTAAAGGGAAAACCTTTATTTCTAATAGTCTAGTTTTGCCTCTGATTTATATATATTAGTTAAACTATTAGAAGGTAAAAGACCCTTAAGTATAATATTTAATCTAGTCTTAACTAGATCTAATAAATTCTTTCTAATAGGCTTAGTTAAAATATTAGCGATATTATCTTTAGAACTAACGTAGTATAATTCTAATAGATTATCTTATACAGTATTTCTGCTAAAGGGATATTTAATACTAATATGCTTTGCCCTTTTATGGAATTCTAGATTTTCTACTAGCTTTTAAGCCGCTTAGTTATCTATTAGAACCTTAGGTACTTTAATAAAATAGTTTATAGAAGTCGAGTCTATTCTAAACTTATAGCTATTATATAAATAAATAGCTTCTTTTATAGCTTTAACTAAAGCTATATATTTAGCTTTATAGGTACTTAAAGTAACTATTTTCTATTTAATAGTATTCTAGCTTATAATATTATATAAGCCTAAATAGAATATATAACTAGAGGTAGACTTTCTATGCTCTATATCTCTAGCCTAATCTAAGTCTGAAAATCTCATAATATCATTATTAATATCCTTATTATAATTATAATATAAACCTAGGTCTGTAAACTTATTTAAGTAGGCCTAAATACGGTTTAATACAATAACATAGTCCTTAGAAGGGTTACTTATATACCTTATATATCTATTAACTATATAGGTAATATTAGGCCTAGTCTTTAAGGCTATATATAATAGAGCTCTTATTTGCTATTAATAAGCTCTAATATCCTCTTTAGTAGCAGCCTCTTTATTAGAGACTAAATACTCTAAATATATATAAGGAGTTAATACTAGATATAGCTCTATTTTATTATACTTTTTTAATATTTTATAAGTATATTAAGTTTAATATATATAAAATGCTCTATTTTTCCTATCTATACTAATCTTATTGCTAAGAAAGGTAGTAGGAACCCCTAGTTCTTTAACTTTAATATACTTAGAAGTATTATTATAGATATAATCTATAGTTTCTTAGTTCTTAGTAATAGCTAATATATCGTCTATAAAATGAGCTAAAATAGCTTTATAACTTCTAGTAATTAAAATAAATATAGCTTTATAATAAGGTAAAACTATAAAGCTAATATTTATTAATACTTCTTTTAAGTATTAATACTATAATTAAGGGCTTTGTTTTAAACTATATAGAGCTCTCTTTCACTTATAAACTAGATTAGTCTGCTTATTATTTTTAGAAAGGCTTAAGGCTTTATCCTTATTATTATATATAAAACTAGTAGGGATTCTAATATAGATTTCTCTATCTATATTAATGTGAATGAACGCTAAAGTAACGTTATATTGTTTAATAACCTGGTTTAGATTTATAGCTATATTTAATAGTATTCTATAGCTTTTAGGCCTATAAGTAGTACTAAAGGTCTCTAAATAATTACAAGGGGTTAGACCTGAGTTTATTTAATAAGAAGTCGCTATAATACTATTTATTTAAGCTAAAGAGGAAAAGGGGGAGTTCTCCTCTCTAGTAGAGATTTCGCTAGTCTATAAGGAATAACTAGATAAGCCCTAGGTAAGCCCTAGGTAGCTCCTTAAGGTAGTAAACCTAGGTAGAAGCCTAGGTAAGCTTAACCTAGGTATAGCTTATAATACTATCCCCACTCTTAGCTAGTCCCCCCCTAGGCGTAGGCCGGGTTACTATTATTATTTATAACTAGTCTATATAGGGCTTTATACCTATCTACTATAGTAATCTCTATAATAGCCTCTATAAGCTCTTAGGTAAGCTCTATATACCCCTCCTACTTAACTAGGACCTCGCGCCTCTACCCTTACTTAACTACTTTTTATTATATTATATATATCTCCTCTATATACTACTCGAATTCGCTATTATTAGCTATAATTAGTAGTAGCTAGGGGTCTATCCTTATCTATATAGATAAGGGGTCCTCTAGTACTCTCTAGAGGAGGTCTATATAGAACCTTGAGTAGATATTACTAGGTATATCTAACTTAATAATATATAAGCTTAGGACTCTAACTATAATATATTTATAGTATAACTATAATAGCTTCTTACTAGGCCTAGGGCTTTTATAGTTAGTTATTAAAAGCTAAACCTTATTACTTACTTAATACTCCTCTATAGGCGTCCTATACTAGTTTATATTCTCCTTACTATACTATTAAGTAATTATAATACTTATTTAAATAAAGTCTACTACCTCCTATAGTCTTATTACTAAGAGGGTAGCTACTATATCCCTAGAGGGGGCTTCTTTTATTATATTATTTACTATAAGTATAGGGTTAGTATAGTACCTATATTCTAAGAAGAATAATAAGAGCCTAGTTATATTACTAACCCTATTATAGAGCGCTAGCTAAGTAGTAAGTAGGAGCTACCCCTAGTTATCCTATACCTAGGTTATAAATACCTATAAGATAGCTTATATCTCCTAGTTCTACCTCTTAGTATTATTATTAATCTATAGGTAGTATATAGTATTTAATAGCCTCCTTATATTAGTAAGGTAGTAGAATTTAGCCTAGAAGTAGCTTACCTAGTTAGACCCTTAATTACTAATAATACTATATAGGAACCTATAGAACTAGAAGTAGGAGGTAAGGAACTAGTAGGTATAAGCTTCTACCTCTATAATACTTATCTCCTCTAGTATTACTAACTTACCTAGCTTATCTACTATAACTTATAAGTATTAGCTAGTATTATCCTTTATAACTAGTAAGTTTATAATAAAGTTTATTAAGAGGTCTAAGTATACCTAGGTAGATACTAGTAAGGGCTTTAGGAAGCCCCTCTTAGCTTACCTCTAGATATATATCCCTCTATAGATATTATAGTTCCTTATAAATCCCTATACTATTTATAATTATCCTAGCTAATAGAACTACTAACTTACTATTTCTAGCGTGCTATTATAACCTAGGTAGGTAGTTATACTTAAGTTATAGCTCTATTAGATATTCTTTATATAGAGCTCCCTTAGTAGGTTATTATTATCCTCCCCGCTAGGTACCTATAGCCTCCCCCTAAATATTAGTCTCCCTTAACTATTAATACTATACTTACTAATTAAAACCTTAGCTTTTATATCTAGTAAGAAGCTCTAAAGCTAGTAAATAATTATATAATATATAGCTTTATATATTATATCCTTCTTAGTAATTTCTAGCTATAGCACTTATAGTTTAGGGTTACTATTAAAGATTATAATATCTAGGATATTAATATAGCCCTTTTAACTTCTCCTTACTAGGGGGCTAATTATAAGGTCCCTATAGGGGTAGATATAGTCTAGTATTAGCTATAAGACCCTCCTGTACTTCTACTAATTATCCTACCCTTATAATATATCCTACTCCCTCTAAGAGAGGGTATTAGGGGCTACTACGTTTTTACTAGGGCGGTATTTAATAGTAAAATTATATTAGAATAGCTCCTCTACTTACTAGCTCTAGCGCTCTATAAGGCGCTACTTCTTTATAAAGTATTTAAGCTTTTAGTAGTTAGTTAGTACTTTAAAGATAGTTATATTATATAGCTCCGCCCTCTATATATATAAGTAAGAGAGGATTACTAAGAGCTCCTTATTATAAATAGGGTAGTTATACTCTATAAGTAAGAGCTTCTATAAGTAGAATATTATGGAATACTAGGTACTTTTTAAATTAACTTATAAGAGTACCCCTCTTAATATAAATCCTAAATAGTTAGGTTTAATAATAATCTTATCTTCTAAATAAAACTAGTAGAGTACTAGCTAGGTATTAAAAAGCTACTTAAGCTATAAAAAAGCTCGTTCTTAATTATCTCCCTATTAGAACGTTATATTCTTCTTAATAAGTAGTATAAGTAGTCTAATAATATCCCTATACTCTAATATATATATATTATAATAGTTTATAAACCCTAGGAAGCTCTAGACCCCTTTTAGGGAAATAAGGGGTAACTACTTAATAATCGCCTAGAGTTTCTTAGGGTTATAGGAGAGACCCTCTCCTATTATTATAATAAACCTTATATACTTAACCCTTTTAACTAAGAACTTATATTTTATAAGGTTAGGGTCTAGGCCTATATTTACTAGCCTCTAGAGGACCTCCTAGACCTTCCTCTTATAGTCTTCCCTCGTTCTATTAGAATAAATTAATATATTATTTATATAAGTAGTAATAAAGTTATTAAGGAAGTCTTATAAAGTATTATTAATATATTACTAGAAGCTAGTAGGGGCGCTAGTTAGGCTAAATAAGTAGACTACTTACTTAAATAACTTATACTAAGTATAGAATATAGTTCTCTCTTAATACTCCTTTATTACCCTTAACTTATAAAAAGCTATTATTATATCTAGCTTAATATATTACTTAGCTACGCTTACTTAGTATAATATCTTAGAGATTAGTAAGAGGGGGTAGTAGTCTTTCTTTATAATTATATTAAGAGCCCTATAGTTAATATAGAAGTAAATTCCCTTACCTAGCTTCTTTATAAAGAGTATTAGTACCCTAGTAAGTAAGCTACTAGCTTTAATAAACCCCTTATCTAGGAGGTCTTATAGGGTCTTTTTTAATACTAGTAGCTCTTCTCTTAATATACTATAGAGGGGGCCCTAGGGGAGTAGTAGCTCCCTCTTATCTAGTCCTAGTATAAAGTTAATCTAGTAGTTTACTTCTAGTTACCTAGGGAGTAGTAAATAAGCCTTATTAGAGTTAAATAGGTTAAGAAACTCCCTTAAGACCTAGTTTAATAGATAGTATTATTAATCCTCTTTTAGTCTTAGGTTTAAAGCTTTTTTAATATTAGCTAAGCTAATAGCTTATACTAGTACCTCTTTAATACCCTCCTAATACTTACCCTATTTTCTTACTAAGTATTAGTAGATTATAGAGAATAAGAGTATATTAAGGAACTTTATAGCCCTTATTTCCTTTATAAGGGGAGTTTCTTCTTAATCCTTTAGGTATAGCCTAACTTATTCCCTCCTATAATATACTTAGTAAGCTATAGTATTATAAATAACTTAGCTTTATGCTATTTAAGGGCGCCCTAAGAGGATATTAGGGTCTAGGCTATTAACTATATATATATAGATATACTAGGTATAGCTACTTATTTCTAGGTTAAATACTACTATACTTAGTATACTACTTAGTAATAGTCTACTAAGTATATACTCTCTTATAAGTTAATATCTCTTCTCAATATATAGAAAGTAGAGGTATTAAGCTAGGGAAAGGTTAATTATTATATAAGTATTACTTTTAATATCTACTAGGGCGTAAGCTAGATATTTTTTATTAACTCTAACTTAAATAATAATAAGCTTATTATTAGCTAGTTATTCCTATTTATATTCTTCTTAACTTAATATCTCCTCCTTAGTAAGCTCTAGGGCCTAATTTCGCTCTAGAGTTAGTCTTTTCCTAACTCCTTATCTTCTTTTAAAGAGTTAGTTACTACCTAGTAGTTATTTATAACCTTATAATATATTATTTCTTTTTTTAAAATCTTTATTTTTATAACCCTAAGTAACTAGTTCTCCTTATTAGGGTAATACTAAGTAATATAACCTCTAGCTCTATAAGTATAATAAGTATAGGGGTCCCTCGTGCCCTTCTAAAGTTATTAGTATTATACTAAGGAGGTACCTAAGGAGGATCTAGAGTTTTAGTAGTTATAATATCTTACTTTCTTAATTTATAAAATATATATAGCTCTAGTTATATAAATATCCCCCTTAGTATTCTTAGTAATAAGTCTCTAGTAAGTTACTAGGTAGTTACTAGTAACCTTTTAGCGCTCTACTTTCTATATAATACTCTAGATTCTTAAGAGCTAGCTATTATAATTAGCTAGTAGGTTAATACTAATTAGCTAATCCCTTAGCTTAGGGGTAAGGGAGGCCTCTAGAAGTAAGATCTAGACTTAGCTAGGCTAGTTTATATTACTTATCTTAGCTAGTATTTACTTAAACCTTAATAAGAAGGTTATTAGGGATTCGTTCTTCTTCTACTAGAGGGTTTATAATTAGGCTATAGCTTATAATTACATATTTAGGTCCTTATATATCTAGTCTAGGTAGGCTATAAGGTCCTTAGGGTTATATTTCCCCCTGCCCCCCCTAGCTCTATATAAAGTAGAAATTACTTACTAGGCTATAGTATCTAAGTAGGAGTTAATAAGGTACTATAACTCTATATCTATAGTATAGAACGCCCTATTTATAGCAATCTTATACCTTATTTATTATACCTAGGTAATATAATCCTTCTATTTACTTAAAAACTTTAGGGGTAGGGGTAGTAGCTTCTAGTATACTATACTAGGTATTACTAGTACCTTACTAGTAGTACTTATAGGGGTCTATATAGCTACGTATTAGCTATTCCCTTATTTAACCTCCTATAACTATTACTAGAGGGACTCTATTACTACTACTAAATTAGCTTATAATAGCTTATCTTAAGCTTTAGCTATACTACTATTATTTATCTTACTAACTAGTAGGGAGTAATACTTAACTTATTATTATTATTATAATAATAAGCTTAAATATACGAGGGGTTAGACCTAAGTTTATTTAATAAGAGGTTATTATAATACTATTTACTTAAGCTAAAGAGGAAAAGGGGGAGTTTTCCTCTCTAGTAGAGATTTCACTAGTTTATAGGGAATAACTAGGTAGGCCCCGGGTAGGCCCTAGGTAGCTCCTTAAGGCGGTAAACCTAGGCAGAAGCCTAGGTAGGCTTAACCCGGGCGTAGCCCGTAATAATAATTAATACGTATATATTAATTAAAGCTTTATATAACCTAGCGTGCTTTATACCTTATAGGTATATTATTAGTATTATATTTTATTCTATAAACCTATCTTCTACCTAGGATATGGATATTATAGTTATTTTTAATTATAGTCTATATATCCTATTTATATAAATTTGATATCTCTTCTTCTATAGCCTAAATCTATTTAGATTTATTATCTAGACTTATAGCTTATTTATAGGTAGAAGGTTCTAATAAGGTATTAATACCTAGTATATATAAGGATCTTTCCTTATTTTTATTATAAGCGGATAAAATCTCTTTTATTTGTGGGTAATTATTTATAGTAAATAGTATACCTTCTTCCTTAGCCTATATATAGTCTTTTCAATCCTCGGGTGATTTAAAGGGGATTTATATAGTAACTTTAGACTTCGTAGTATTATTATTATTATTAATATTATTACTAGATTTACTAGTATTATTATCGTTATTTATAATTTTATCTTCTATATTTAGACTTGGAATATCTTCCTAGTTATAAAAACCGCTAAGTTTATATAGAGTATTTAGTATAGAATTAATATCCTTGTTTCTATAAGAAGATAAAAAGATATTTTTATGGTTTATTATATCTCTAACTTATAATGCTTTTCTTCTAGCTATATTATATACTTTATAGCTATTAGATTTATTAAGTTCGGAATTACGCCGCAGCCCCTTCGCAAAAAGACTATAATAGATTTACTTAGTTTATAAGTATAATTAAGGAAATACTATGCGTGTACTTTAACCTATATTCTCTACTAGTTAAGGAAAATATTATAAGAATCCTATATATTCCTACTACTTATAAGTAAACCCTCTAAATATTACTATTTAAAGTCGGACGCGCGCTATACTAGGGCTAATTATATTAGAGCTAAATAGGCTACTAAGGCTCTTCTATCTTATCCTATCTTAATAATAAAAGTCGGTCTGCTATTAAAGGTAATAGGGGTCTAGGGTATAGGTTTCTCCTTAGGTTTAGCTATAAATTTAGCCTTATAGAGCTCTTCTTCCTTAATAATAGAAAAAGTATTATTTAAGAGACTAATTATATTATCTATTTATATACTAGTAATAATAAGGTATAAGCTTAAATTATTAGTAAGAAGTAGATAGGGGTTAAATATAGAGCTAGTTATATATAATGTATTATAATAGTAGGCGATATACGTAGCCTATTAATAGGTACTAGCTTTAGTAATACTATAGAGAGGTATAATAACTTTTATAATAATCCTAGGGGGGTAGAGATTACAGATCTAGTTAGGTAATTAGGTATAAATATTATATACGAGCGTTATTTAAGATTATATATAGGCCTAGGTTATATCCCTAATCTAAATACTATAATTAGGGCTAAGTAATAGGGTAATTACTAGTAAGAGGCGAATACTATAATACTAGATTATAAGTAACTAGGTTAAAATACCCTACTTATTAGTATTATTAACACTATAAATAATAAGATAGGACTTCTTAATAGGGGTAGTAGTCTTATTCTTAATCTTATTAATTATACAGTTTGAAAAAAGGTAGCTATATTACTTAGTTAGGTTATAGATCTTAAGTCTAAATACTTTATAATTAAGGAGGGTATTAATCTCTTTCTCACGAGACCTCTAAAAGGGTAGACTGTTAATAATAAGTTAACTAAACTTATATAAAGCTAGGGATAGCGCCTAATTAGCCTCTTCCTTGATTAAAATAAATATTATTAAGTAGTTAACTTCTAGTTTAAATATATTAGATAGGTTAATAATAGGGTACTTCTAGGGTCGCCCTCTATACTAGGGCGGAGGGGGGGTTAGGGTTAGCTTAGTAGCCTTAGGGGTAGCAGGGGTTTATAAGTTATTAGTATTAGGGCTTCTAGGGGCGTTATTAGGGCCTCTAGGGGCCTCGGGGTTACTGTAGAAGGGTCTTATAGTAGTAGAGGGGAAGCCTTAGGGGCTATAGAGTAGCTGAATAGTAACTATTTTACCTAAAGTAGCGATTAAATAATAGGGGCCCTACTACTTATCCTTTTCTTAATATACTCTAACCCAAGATTATAATAAGAGGTTAATAATATTATTAATACTAGGGCTATTATAAGTCGCGAGGGTGTCCGTAATCTTATATTTAGAATACGTTTTCTATAAATCCTCTATTATAATATTAATTACCTTAGCCCTAGTAGTAATATTAAGGGAGGGGGTAGGGTTACTATTAATCTATTAAGTTCGGAATTACGCCGCAGCCCCTTCGCAAAAAGACTATAATAAATTCACCTAGTTTATAAGTATAATTCGGGAAATACTATATAGGTATTTTAACCTATACCCTCTACTAGTTAAAGAAAATAATATAGAAACCCTATATATTCCTACTACTCGTAAGTAAACCCTCGTATAAAGTTAGATACGCGCTATACTAGGGCTAATTATATTAGAGCCGAACGGGCTACTAAGGCTCTTATAGTAATACCCTCGCTAAACCTTCTAATAAGGTGCTACGAAAGCTACTATATAAGATAACTCCTTAACCTAAAAGATTAACCTTCTAATAAGGTACTAAAGGTAAAAGCTACTATATAAGATAACTCCTTAACTTAAAAGGTTAACCTTTTAGTAAAGTACTATAAATATTACTATATAAGAGGTAACTCCTTAACTAAAGAGGTCTTTCCTAAGAGGTTCTTATAGCTAGAAGTATAAGAAGCTTTATTATAAGTAGGGCTTTATATCTCTCCCTCTTCCTTATCTTTATTCCTTAACTATATTAATACTAGACCCTATATATAAAAACGCTAAGCTTATACGAGGCACGCCTTTTAATACTAATAATATATAAGAGCTTATTAGAGAGTTTAATATTATTATAATTAATAAAACCCGCTCCCTTTTTAATTACTTTATTATATATAGAAAGTATATTATTAATATAACTCTTAAGAGGGCTCTTATTAATACCCTAAGATAGGATACTTATTATTATATTATAGCTAAGTAAGTAGACTTAGTAATAGAAGCTAAGTAAGTTATTATATACCCTATAGAGTAGCCCTTCTTTAAGCAGGTCCTCTATACTATTAAGGCAGAGGTAGCCTAGGCGCCTTAGGGCTTAAATATTAGTAAGTATAGCTTATGCTAACTGCTTATAGAGAGAGCGTTACTAACGACGGCATAGTGAAGATAGTAACGACTTCTATAGACGTTATATAAGTAAGCAGAGCTTAGTAGTGCAGCTAGGACGAAAGCAGTGCGTCCCTACTCACCTAGCGGATAAAGCGGTAATAGAGGCGGTATTTAATAGCAGCGCGGGTAGTGCATAAGAGGAAAAGTCGATAGTTTCATAGTTTAAATAATTAAAAACTACGTTATTATTAATATAAAGTTAAAGATCGTGAGGCTATTAACTAATAGGCACGTATAAGTACGGCTATAGTTGGGAAAAGATCACGTGACCAAAGGCTATGTATTATTAGGAGGCGCTGAGTTAGAAGGTCTATTGCACTTAAGCAGGTAAAATCACTATGCAGTGGCTAGAGGCTATCATTAATCTATAAGTAGGCGCTAAAGACAGGTAGGGTAGGTATAAGACTATTAGGGCTAGCGGTATTATTAATAGACTTAATTACTATTTAGAGGGTAAGAGGGGGCTTAACATAGGGGACTTCCTACTAAATAATAATATAAGCATAGTATAGGGGGCTATAATACCTCTCTATTTTACTAACTAGTAAGCTCTAAGAGGGATAACCTTAATTATAATTATTATTAATTTAGCGTTGACTTTAAAGGCTTCTACTATAAAGTTTTATAAGAATAAGTATATAGGTAGCAAAAGGGGCGGTAAAACAGCCTGAATAATATATATTGATAGGCTGATTAATACTGTAATAAAGGCTGATAAATTTAGGCCCAAGGAGATAATTTCGATGGATTTTTGATGGAATTAATTGATAGAGAAATCGTTGATTATTAGTGATATTGTCCCTAAGTTATAAAATCCTACCCCCGTGAAGTAAGGGGTAAGATATTCTAAAACGTAGCTGCAAAGCGGCTAATCATTAAGCTTATTAGACAGAATCGAACTCAGATCACTATATGGTCCGTGCACAGTTTCTGTATATTTATAGCTATAAAGCTAAGGATTATAAATATATATATATATATATAAGGTTATTAGTATTATTAGAATTTATATAGATTTTCGAAGTATTTATTCCATGAAGGAAATACCTTTATGGTTATTATCTTATATATTATAGTTATTAAAGTGTTATTAAAGAGATATTATATAGGTATATAACTATATATACTATAGTTATTTATTAAGGTTTATTTAATCTTTATAAGTTTATAATAGAAACTTTAAGATATACCTTCGGTATTCTTTTACCCCCCCGTAAGGTATATATTTATTCATAGCCTATTGTTTATATATTATATATTATATCACTCTCTCTTTATAAGTTATTTACTCTAATATAAAAACTCCTAAAACATAGTAGGAAAAATAAAGAGGAAATTCTTAGAGTATTATAATAATTACTAGTAGAAAAACCTAAAAGCCTAACTCTTATAGGTGTAAAAGGAGGCCTGGACTTTTGTAATAGTATATAGTTATTGCAGTCTAATAATTTAGATCTGTAATGCGGTTTTTATCTAAGTTATTAGTTATATTATTATTATTACCACTTATTATATTTAATAGGTTATGAAATTCTATCTTGCCTAAAGGGTTTATTAATATATCCGTAATATTATTACTAGACTGCATATAAAAGAGGAAAGTCTCTTCTTCTATAACTAGATTTCTAGTAAAATAGTATTTAATATTAAGATGCTTAGCCTTTTTATGAAATTTAGGATTCTTAGCTAACTTTTAAGCTGAGATATTATCTATAAGTATTTTAGGCTTTATAAGGCTATTATAGCTTAATTTATTAAGTATAAAGTTATAGGTATTATATATATATAGAGCCTCTTTTACTATATTAAATAAAGCTATATATTTAGCTTCGTAGCTTAATAAGGCTACTGCGTTTTATTTAGAAGAAGAATAAGATATAATATTATATAGACCCTAAGTAAATATATAAGCTAAGGTTAATTTTCGATTATTAAGATCTCGTGCCTAATCTAAATCTATAAATCTAATTATATTATTATTATTAAGTATATTCTCACTATAGTTATATACTAAACTATAGTTAGGAAACTTATTTATTTATCCCTATATTCTATTAAGAGCTATAAAATGCTCTTTAGAGGGATTACTACTATAATAGGTATAAGTTATAACTGCTAAAGTAATATCTAGCCTTGTTTTTGAAGCTAGGTATAATAGGGCTCCGATTTCCTATTAAGATTATAATATTTCCTCTTTAGTTATATAGTTATTATTCTTATATAACTTTAGGTTATAAACTATAGGGGTATAAGCCCGATAGACTTTAGTTTTATTATACTTATTAAGTATTTTCTCCGTATACTTTAGTTATTTTATATATAATTATTTATTTATACGGTTTATTCTTATTTCATTTCCTAGGAAGATACTAGGCTCTCCTAAGTATTAAAGTCTTGAATACTTTTATAGGTTATTATATATGTAGTTATAAGTATTATTATTATTAATAGCTAATAGTATATTATTAATATAATAAGCTAGAATAGCTTTATAGTAATTCTTATTTAATATAAATACTCCTTTATTATAAGGAGAGACTTCAAAGTTATACTGAAGTAGTATTGACCGTAGGTGTTTATACCATAGGCGTGGGCTTTGTTTTAAGCCATGTAAGGCTTTATTTAGCTTATATACTAAGATATTATCCGTTGAATTATTATTATTATAGTTATATATTAATTTATTAGTATTTGTATCATATGAGAAACCAGTAGGTATCCTCATATATAGATCTTTATTAATATCTACATAAGTAGAAGCCGTAGCAATATAAAATATATTAATATATAGGTATATTTTATAGCAAATATTAATATAAATCTATAGCTTTCAGGCCCATAAGTAGTACTAAAAGTTTCAAGGTAATCTATACTAACGTGTTGGTGAAACCTTGAACTACCCAACGGGTTTTATATTTTGTATTATTATTATTACTTTTAGTAGTATTATTATCGAATGAGGGTTTGATATGTATAGGTAACTCTTTCTATTAAGTAATAAAGATGTTTTCTAGTATAATACTGTCTCTCGACTATTATACCTTTTTATTATTAATATTATATACCTTATACCCGTTAGAGCTATAACTAATAATAGCTCCCTTTAAAGCTCTAGGGTCGAGCTTTGTTATTAATAGATTATGATATTTATAGTAGTATAAACTACTCTATACCCTTATATTATCTCTATTAGGCTTTTGTTTATTCTTTAACTTTAAAGAAGTCTTATATTTAATAGCCTTATAAGGGGATCTATTATATAGATATATAGAAGCAAGGACTGCTTTACTCTATAGGTTTAAGGGTAGACTAGAGTTATATAAAATAGCCCTAGTTTTATTCATAATAGTACGTATAATACGCTATATTAATCCGTTAGGTTTATAGGTATATAGAGGTCTAATATTATAGATAATACTACTATTTATATATATAGTTTTAATATATTTATTAGTGAATTCTAATCTACTATCCGTATTAAAATCTCTTATACGCTTATTATTATTATTATTATCAACTTCAGCCTTAAATTCATTCAAAGCTTTAGTAATAAACTCTATAGTCTTATATTATAATAGTTTTCCCCACGCAAAGCGGGTATATTTCTTAATAAATATTGGCCTCTGGCCACTGCATAGTGATTTTACCTGCTTAAGTGCAATAGATCTTCTAACTCCGCGCCTCCTAATAATATATAGCCTTCGGTAACGTGATTATAACTCTCCTAACTATAGCCGCACTTATACGTGCCTATAGCCTCACGATCTTTAACTTTATATTAATAATAACGTGGTTTTTAATTATTTAAACTACTATTACGGGCTACGCCCGGGTCAAGCCTACCTAGGCTTCTGCCTAGGTTCACCGCCTTAGGGAGCCTACCTAGGGCCTACTTAGTTATTTCCTATAGACTAGTAAAATCTCGACTAGAAAGGAAAACTTCCCCTTTTCCTCTTTAGCTTAAATAAATAGTATTATAGTAACCTCCTATTGAATAAACTTAGGTTTAACCCCTTATATATTTAAGCTTTTTATTATAATAATAATAATAATAAGCTAAGCGCTACTCCCTATTAGTTAGTAAGATAGTTAATAGTAGTATAGCTAAAACTTAAGATAAGCTATTATAAGCTAATTTAATAGTAGTAATAGAGTCCCTTTAGTAATAGTTATAAGAGGTTAAGTAGGGGAATAGCTAATATATAGCAAAATAGACCCCTATAAGTACTATTAGTAAGGTATTAGTAATACTTAGTATAATATACTAGAAGTTACTACCCTTAGTTTTAAAATATTTAAGTAAATAAAAGGAATACGCTACCTAGATATAATAAATAAGGTATAAGATTACTATAAATAGGGCGTTCTATACTATAGATATAGAGGTATAGTACCTTATTAACTCCTACTTAGATACTATAGCCTAGTAAGTAGTCTCTACTTTTTATAAAGCTAGAGGGAGCAGGGGAAAATATAACCCTAAGGATTTTATAGCTTACCTAGACTAGATATATAAGGACCTAAATATCTAGTTATAAGCTATAGCTTAATTATAAACCCTCTAGTAGAAAGAGAATAAATCCCTAGTAACCTTTTTATTAAGATTTAAGTAGATACTAGCTAATATAAGTAGTATAAACTAGCTTAATTAAGTTTAGATCTTACTTCTAGAGGCCTCCCTTACCCCTAAGCTAAGGGATTAGCTAATTATTATTAACCTACTAGCTAATTGTAATAGCTAGCTCTTAAAAATCTAGAGTATTATATAGAAAGTAGAGCGCTAGAAGGTTACTAGTAACTACCTAGTAACCTACTAGAGACTTACTACTAAGGATACTAAGGGGGATATTTATATAACTAGAGCTCGATATATCTTATAAGTTAAGGAGATAAGGCGCTATAACTATTAAAACTCTAGGTCCTCCTTAGGTACCTCCTTAGTATAATACTAATAGCCTTAGAAGGGTACGAGGGACCCCTATACTTATTATACTTATAGAGCGCGAGATTATATTACTTAGTACTACTTTAATAAAGAGGACTAGCTACCTAGGGTTTTAAAACTAAAAACCTTAAAAGAAGAACTAGTATACTATAAGGTTATAAATAACTACTAAATAGTAATTAATTCTTTAAAAAAAGATAAGAAGTTAGAGAAGGACTAACTCTAGAGTAAAATTAAGCCCTAGAGCTTACTAAGGAGGAGATATTAAGTTAGGAAGAATATAAATAGGAATAACTAGCTAATAATAAGCTTATTATTATTTAAGTTAGAGTTAATAGAAGATATCTAGCTTACGCTCTAGTAAATACTAGGAGTAATACCTATATAATAATTAACCTTTCCCTAGTCTAATACCTCCGCTTTCTATATATTAAGAAGAGATATTAACTTATAAGAGGGTATATACTTAGTAAACTATTACTAGGTAATATACTAGGTATAGTAGTATTTAACTTAGAAACGAGTAGTTATACCTAGTATATCTTTATATATATAATTAATAGCCTAGACTATAATATCCTCTTAGGGCACCCCTAGATAGAGTAGAGCTAGGTTATTTATAATACTATAGCTTATTAAGTATATTATAAGAGGGGATAAGTTAAGCTATACTAAAAGGACTAAGAAGAAACGCCCCTTATACCCTTATAAAGGAAATAAGGGCTATAAGGTTCCTTAATATACCCTTATTCTCTATAATTTACTAATACCTAGCGAGATAATAGGGTAAGTACTAGGAGGGTATTATAGAGGTATTAATATAAGTTATTAGCTTAGCTAATATTAAGAAAGCTTTAAACTTAAAACTAAAGGAGGATTAATAATACTATCTACTAAGCTAGGTCTTAAGGGAGTTTCTTAACCTATTTAACTCTAATAAGGCTTACTTACTACTCCCTAGGTAACTAGGAGTAAAGTACTAGATTAACTTTATACTAGGACTAGATAGGAGAGAGCTACTACTCCTTTAGGGCCCTTTTTATAATATATTAAGAGAAGAGCTACTAGTACTAAAAAAAACCCTATAAGACCTCCTAAATAAGGGGTTTATTAAAGCTAATAGCTTACTTACTAGGATATTAGTAGTCTTTATAAAGAAGCTAGGTAGGGGAATTCGCTTCTATATTAACTATAGGGCTCTTAATATAATTACTAAGAAAGACTACTACCCCCTCCTACTAATCTCTAAGATATTATAATAGGTAAGTATAGCTAGGTAGTATATTAAGCTAGATATATTAATAGCCTTCTATAAGTTAAGAGTAGTAAAGGAGTATTAAGATAGAACTATATTCTATACCTAGTATAGGTTATTTAAATAAGTAAGTTACTTATTTAGCCTAACTAATACCCCTACTAGCTTTTAGTAATATATTAATAATACTCTATACGACTTTCCTAATAATTTTATTACTACTTATATAAATAATATATTAATTTATTCTAATAGAACGAGGGAAGACTACGAGAGGAAGGTCTAGGAAGTCCTCTAGAGGCTAGTAAATATAGGCCTAGACCTTAACCTTATAAAATATAAGTTCTTAGTTAAAAGGGTTAAGTATATAAGGTTTATTATAGTAATAGGAGAGGGTCTCTCCTATAACCCTAAGAAACTCTAGGCGACTATTAAGTAGTTACCCCTTATCTCCCTAAAAGGGGTCTAGAGCTTCCTAGGGTATATAAACTATTATAATATATTTATATTAAGATATAGGGATATTATTAAATTATTTATATTACTTATTAAAGAGAATATAACGTTCTAGTAGGGAGATAATTAAGAACGAGTTTTCTTATAGCTTAAGTAGCTTTTTAATACTTAGCTAGTACTCTACTAGTTTAATCTAGAAGATAAAACTATTATTAAGTTCGGAATTACGCCGTAGCCCCTTCGCAAAAAGACTATAACAAATTCACCTAGTTCGTAAGTATAATTTAGGAAATACTATATAGGTATTATAACTTATACCTTCTACTAGTTAAGGAAAATAATATAGGAACCCTATATATTCCTACTACTTATAAGCAAACCATCGCATAAAGTTAGACGCGCGCTGCACCGGGGCTAATTATATTAGAGCTAAACGGGCTACTAAGGCTCTTATAGCCTAGAAAAGCTACTATATAAGATAACTCCTTAACCTAAAAGGTTAACCTTCTAGTAAGGTACTAAAGGTGCTATAAAGGCTACTATATGAGATAACTCCTTAACTTAAAAGGTTACTCTTTTAGTAAGGTACTAAAGGTAAATATTATTATATAAGAAGTAACTCCTTAACTAAAGAGGTCTTTCCTAAGAGGTTCTTATAGCTAGAAGTATAAGAAGCTCTACTACTATAAGCAGGGCTTTATACCTCTCCCTCTTCCTTATCCTTATCCCTTAACTATATTAATACTAAACCCTATATATAAAAACGCTTAGCTTATACGAAATATACCTTTTAATACTAATAATATATAAGAGCTTACTAGAGAGTTTAGTATTAATATAATTAATAAAACCCGCTCTTTTTTTAACTACTTTATTATATATAGAGAGGATATTATTAATATAGCCCTTAAGAGGGCTCTTATTAATACCCTTAGAGAGGATACTTATTATTATATTATAGCTAAGTAAGTAGACTTAGTAATAGAAGCTAGTTAGGTTATTATATTGAGCTCGGAATTACGCCGCAGCCCCTTTATAAAAAGACTATAACAAATTCACCTAGTTCGTAGGCATAATTCGGGAAATACTATATAGGTATTTTAACCTATACCCTCTACTAGTTAAGGAAAATAATATAGGAACCCTATACGTTCCTACTACTTATAAGTAAACCCTCTAAATATTATAGAGTCAGATACGCACCGCACTAGGGCTAATTATATTAGAGCCGAACGGGCTACTAAGGCTCTTATAGCCTAGAAACGCCCTCGCTAAACCTTCTAGTAAGGTAAAAGCTACTATATAAGATAACTTCTTAACCTAAAAGGTCGACCTTCTAGTAAGGTGCTAAAAGTGCTACGAACGCTACTATATAAGAGGTAACTCCTTAACTAAAGAGGTCTTTCCTAAGAGGTTCTTATAGCTAGAAGCATAAGAAGCTCTGCGAGTAGGGCCTTATACCTCTCCCTCTTCCTTATCCCTTAACTATATTAGCACTAGACCCTATATATAAAAACGCTAAGCCCGCGCGAGATACGCCCTTTAATACTAATAACGCGCGAGAGCTTACTAAAGAGTTTAATATTAATATAATTAATAAAACCTGCTCCTTCTTTAACTACTCTATTATATATAGAGAGTATATTATTAATATAGCCCTTAAGAGGGCTCTTATTAATACCCCTAGAGGGGATACTTACTATTATATTATAACTAAATAAGTAGACTTAGTAGTAGAAGCTAGGCGGGTTATTATATACCCTATAGAGTAGCCCTTCTTTAAGCAGGTCCTCTGCACTATTAAGGTAGAGGCGGCCTAGGCCCCTTAGGGCTTAAACGTTAGTAAGTATAGCTTGCGCTAACTGCTTTAATATAGAGAGAGCGTTATAAAGATAGTAACGACTTCTAGCGGATAAAGCAGTAATAGAGGCGGTATTTAATAGTAGCGTGGGTAGTGCGCGAGAGGAAAAGTTAATAGTTTTATAGTCTATTAAATAATTAAAAACCACGTTATTATCGATATGAAGTTAAAGATTGTGAGGCTGTCTAGTGGGGTATATATAAGTGCGGCTATAGTTAGGAAAGGATCACGTGACTAAAGGCTATATATTGTTAGGAGGCGCGGAGTTAGAAGGTCTATTGCACTTAAGCAGGTAAAATCACTATGCAGTGGCCAGAGGCCTTAGGTTATTATATACCCTATAGAGTAGCCCTTCTTTAAGTAGGTCCTCCGCACTATTAAGGCAGAGGTAGCCTAAGCCCCTTAGGGGAATATTAGTAAATATAGCTTATGCTAACTGCTTTAACATAGAGAGAGCGTTGCTAACAATAGCATAGTTCTATAGACGTTATATAAGTAAGCAGAGCTTAGTAGTGCGGCTAGGACGAAAGCAGTGCGTCCCTACTTACCTAGCGGACGAAGCGGTAATAGAGGCGGTATTAGCAGCGCGGGTAGTGCGCGAGAGGATAAGTCGATAGTTTTGTAGTCTATTAAATAATTAAAAACTACGTTATTATCGATATAAAGTTAAAGATCGTGAGGCTGTCTAGTGTGATAGGTATATATAAGTGCAGCTATAGTTAGGAAAGTTATAATTATATAACCAAAGGCTATATATTATTAGGAGGCGCGGGGTTAGAAGGTCTATTGCACTTGAGCAGGTAAAATCACTATATAGTAGCCAGAGGCTATAAAACTATTATTAAAACTAACTATTTAGGATTTAAACTAAGAGGGGTACTGTTATAAATTAACCTAGAGGGTATTTAGTATCCTATAGTATTCTACTTATAGAAGCTCTTACCTATAGAGTATAATTACTCTATTTATAATAAGGAGCTCCTAGTAATCCTTTCTTACTAATATATATAGAGGGTAGAGCTATATAATATAACTACTTTTAAAATACTAACTAACTACTAGGGGCTTAAATACTTTATAAAGAAGTAGCGCCTTATAGAGCGCTAGAGCTAGTAAGTAAAGGAGCTATCTTATTATAATTTTACTATTAAATACCGCTCTAATAAGGAAATAGTAGCCCCTAATACTCTCTCTTAGAGAGAGTAAGACGTGCTATAAGGGTAGGATAATAAGTAGAAGTAGGGGAGGGTTTTATAGCTAATACTAGACTACGCCTACCCCCGCAGGGACCTTATAGTTAACCCCTTAGTAAGGAGAAGTTAGAAGGGCTATACTAACGTCCTAGATATTATAGTCTTTAATAGTAACCCTAAACTATAGGCGCTATAGCTAGAAACTATAAAGAGGGATATAATATATAAGGCTATATATTATATAATTACTTACTAGTGCCTCTAGCCACTGCATAGTGATTTTACCTGCTTAAGTGCAATAGACCTTCTAACTCCGCGCCTCCTAATAATACATAGCCTTTAGTTACGTGATCCTCTCCTAACCACAGCTATACTTATACGTACCTATAGCCTCACGATCTTTAACTTTATATTAATAATAACGTGGTTTTTAATTATTGAATAGACTATGAAACTATTGACTTTTCCTCTCGTATACTACCCGCGCTACTATTAAATACCGCCTCTATTACCGCTTCGTCCGCTAGAAGTTATTACTATCTTTATAGCTATGCTGTTATTAGTAACGCTCTCTCTATAAGTAGTTAGCGTAAGCTATACTTACTAACCCCTAATAGGCCTAGGCTACCTAGGCTACCTCTGCCTTAGTAATATAGAGGACCTGCTCGAAGAAGGGCTACTCTATAGGGTATATAATAACCTACTAAACTTCTGCTACTAAGTTTACTTACTTAGCTCTAATACTATTACGCCTTATAAAGTCCCCTATAGGGGTATTAAGGTAAGACCTCTTAAGGGTTATACTAATAATATACTCTCTATATATAGTAGAGTAGTTAATAAAGGAGCGGGTTTTATTAATTATATTAAGGCTAAACTCTCTAGTAACCCCCTCTATATTATTTATACTAAAA